>PVHP010012240.1:0-43475 GCA_004024765.1 Zapus hudsonius
TGTGTGTGTGTGTGTGTGTGTGTGTGTAGCATGTCTTGTATGCACTGTGTATATGCAAGCACTCAGCGCTCATCTATGCAGAGATGACAGAAAGATGTTGGGTGTCTTCCTTTACAGCTTTTACACCTTATTTCCCTGAGAGTCTCTCACTGAACCTGGAGCTCAAACCATTTCCAGTTAGCTGGCTGACCAACAAGTCCCAGCAATCCTCCTATCTCTGCTTCCTTCAGTACTGGGATTACAGACATGTGACCATGCCCAGCTTTTTACGTGGGTGCTGGGCATTGAACATGGGTCCTCATGCTCACCCCACTGAGGCATCTGTAAATCAACTTTAATCCCACCCCCAGGAATAATCACTGTGAATATTAATATGTTTATGCATTTCCTTCCAGACTTAGTTAGTTTGTTTTGTTTTCTTTGTCTTGTTAACCCCAAATCAGAATCACATGGAACATACTAGATTTTTTTATTAGCCAGCCATGTGTATGTAACACATACATTTTTCTCACATTGTTAAATATTCTCTACAATGTGATTTTTTAATGGCTGTATTGTACAGTTTGATGATAATTTACTTAAGCAATCCTTCACTAGTGGAGATTTTTGGACACTGAACTTGTTTCCAATTCTTTTCATTATTATAAATAACTCTAATGAATATCCTTGCCCATAAATAATCACGCACATTTCTTAAAGTGGATTTGTGGAGTCAAAGAGCATGCATACATTTTAAAGCTTTTTGAGACCTGTCGCCAGATTGCCCTCTCTGGGAGGGCTGTGTGGATTTGCCCTTCCTAAGGCAGCCCTGGGCTTCTGAGCAAACCATCTCCTCTCGCTCTCCAACCTTCAGCGCTTCTCTCTCTCTCTCTCTCTCTCTCTCTCACTCTTTTTTAACCCCTACTAATTTAATGGGTGAAAGAGTCTGTGATTCCAGTAATGAATCCTTATTAGAACCTCACTGGCCACAAGCAGGGGCTGTTTCAAGGTTTGAGCGGCCTTGCTGAGACCCACAGCCTGGGCAGAGAAGAGAATGACTCCAGAGCTGAGGGGACAGGGAGGGGGAGGCACTTGTACAGGTTCCCAACCTCTGATAGTAACCAGCGTCCAGGTTTTGGGTGGTTGACTCCAGCCCAGGAAGGTGAGGGGGAGAGGTCTTGTCAATCTTTCAGCCTCAAATGTGTTGAGTTCCCTTTTCCTCCTATGGGTCCTTCTCTTCCAGAAGCCTCTCTTGACAGAAAATCCTTAGGGACTCCTTTGCCATAAATACTACCTGTTTTCCAAGTCCAGGAGCCACCAGGTACCTACTGTCACTTTTCCTGCCTGAGTCTTAGTCTTGCTCAAGCGAGGGGCAGACTGTTTTTCTCCCTGCCTGGACCATCTCCTTTGCTAGCTTCTCATTAACAGACAGTTTTGGCATTTGGGTTTACCCTTGCCTTACAGGAATGCCTATTTTCTTTTTAGGAAATATCCTCTAGTCCCATTGTCTCTGAATATCCTTCACTCCCTTCCAGATTTAACATCCTCTGAACCATCTACCAATAGGAAAAAAAAGGTTCTAAATTTCTGGAAGAAAGAAAAGATAGTTCGTGCTTAAATGCAAACAATTTGGGAAACAGAGAAATACAAATATAAGTAAAATATCAATAATAAATATAAAAGAAGATAATATAAAAATATAAATAAAACATAAAAAACATAAGTAAAATTTAAAATATACCCATAATCAGAGAGCCAGATACTTAGATGTGAATTGGACATTAAGATGGAACAAGGGATTTAAATGAAACCTACCAGGGTCATCCCTCTGAGCCACCTCAGCTGCTGAGCTGGAAGATCGGAGGATGTGTGTGGGCAGAAGTGTTGGAGTGTTCCTTTATGGGGTGTTAGGGTGTGTGCTCTTATGGGTGGTGTGGGGATTGTGAAGCTTTTTTTTTTTTAGTACTGGGGATTGAATATTTAGGACCTTATGTATGGTAGGCAAATACTCAACTACTGAGCTATATCCCCAGTTCTCTCTCTCTTGCTCTCTCTTTCTCTTTGTGTGTTAATTCTGAGGCAAGGTTTCACTAAGTTGCCCAGGAAGGCTGGCCTTGAACTTGCTCTTTCAATCCTAATGCCTCAGCCTCCCAAGTGGCTGGGATGATAGGTTTGCAGGCCAGGCCTCGGTGTCCCTTTAAAGGTTTGGAGGTATGGGCTAGGTTTTGCACACTGGCATGCTGTTCTCTTGCTGGCAGCCAACACCCGAATACACAAAGGGACAGCCAGGTGAGGGGGAGGGTTGCCTGCTGACATCACCTCTTACCCAAAGACCTATGGGCCAACACCTTAGCCCCTCCCACGCCTGCCAGGGAGAGGCAGGCCTGGCACTAGTGCCTGTGGAACAAGATAAACCTCGAAATGGAAAAGTCAAAGGAACCTGCTTCTCCTTTCTCTACTTGTCCTCTGAGCAGAAGCTATGATCCTACGGCCACGTGACTGTGTGGTTCCTGCTATGTACCACACACACCAGAATTCAGCCCCTGCCCCTTCTCTTTCCTCCCACCTCCTCCCATCCATCCGAAATCATCTCAGACTTGGCTGTTTCTGTCTCGGATGTGGATCCTGCCACAGGTTGGCATGGGTTAGGCCACAGTGAAGAGATGCCACCCTGGGACTCCAAAAGTGGCCAACAGACACCTATGCAGGTGGTAGCTTCGACCCATGGCACCATGTCTCATGGAGGGCGGGACCAGGCAGGGAGGCAGGAAAGAGCTGTTTTGCTGATGAGATCCCTCATGTCACATGGACAGGAGTGCCAGGTCCCTCAGTGTGGGTGGGAAGGACCGCCCTGCTGTGCCAAGCTCTCCCGGATGTGTGGCAGCTCTCCCTGCCTCTCTAGCCTCACTTCATCCCACCTCCTTGCTCCAGCCACACAGAGCTGCACTTACCCCCAAGCCTCTGTGCCCTGGGCCCTGAGGCCTTTCTTCCTCTCACTCACCCATTAAGAACAA
Source organism: Zapus hudsonius (assembly GCA_004024765.1). Taxonomy (NCBI): domain Eukaryota; kingdom Metazoa; phylum Chordata; class Mammalia; order Rodentia; family Dipodidae; genus Zapus; species Zapus hudsonius. Next base: position 2,994 of record PVHP010012240.1, read on the forward strand.
AATAGGCCAGGCGTGGTGGCGCACGCCTTTAATCCCAGCACTCAGAAGGCAGAGGTAGGAGGATTGCCATGAGTTCAAGGCCACCCTGAGACTACATGGTGAATTCCAGGTCAGCCTGGACTAGAGCGAGACCCTACCTCAAAAAAAAAAAAAAAAAAGAACAAAACAGGTACCATCTTCTCTGGGAGTCTTCCCTGATATGGCCCTGCTTAAGGTTTAGCCAGACACCCCACCTGTGCTCCCATGTCCTAGAACATATCTTACTAGCCTTCTTGACCCATCAAGTATGTGTATGCGTGTGTACGTGTGTGTGTGTGTGTGTGTGTGTGTGTGTGTGTGTGGTTTTTAAATCTGTGTTTAAATCATCCATATATTGGAGCATGGATTTCTGAATTTGATCATATGGTTCAAATTCCAGGTCTGCTACTTACTAACTGTGTGACCTTGGGCCCCTTTCAGCCTCAGTGTCCCCATTATAATATGGCAACAAAATGACTTCCTCACAGCATGGTGGGAGAATTCTCTGATAGAATTCTTACAGATAATTTAGCCGAAATTTTTATATAGTAACTTTTATTATTCTTCTTATTTCCAGAACCCAGAAAAATGCTAAAGAAATGTCAAGCGAGTGAGCAGCATGTGTGTGTGTGTGTGTGTGTGTGTGTGAGAGAGAGAGAGAGAGAGAGAGAGAGAGAGAGAGAGAACATGATATGTGGGTAGGATGAGGGTGGAAAGCTAGCATGTGTGTGTCCACTCCGAAGGGTAATGGGTTGGTTATTTATGGTCAGGGCTAAAGGGAAAAAAAAAAGACAAACCAGTGTTCAGTAATGACAAAGTAATTACCTTTTTATTATTTTTTCAATAGGATTCAGAGAGAGTGTAGGCCTTGGCCATAGCCAGAGCATCTAGCCTGACTTCCTGTTGCTTTGTGCTATCCTATTCTCACTGTCCTGCCTGAACAAAGGCAGGTTGGCCAGGGCTGAGCACAGCTCCTTGAAGTGGAAGGGGTCAGGAGCAGGAGAGTGGGGTGGTCCAGACTTTAAAACAACTCCAAAGGGCTGGGGAGATAGCTCAGCATAAAGGTACTTGCTTGCAAAGCCTATCAGCCCAGGTTTAATTCCCCAGCCATCCATATAAAGGCAGACCCAAAATGTGGCACAAGTGTTTGTCATTCCCTTTGCATTGGTAAGAGGCCCTGGTACACACACACACACACACACACACACACACACACAAATATATATAATTAAAAAAATAAACAAGAGCTCCAGAGGTTCTGTTGGCCACAGAGAAGGGCCAGACTCAGAGTCTAGACACCTGAGAATAGTTCAAAATTGGAAACTGAGGCCCAGCGATCATCAGCAAGTTGGCAGTGAAGTAGAAGCAAGACCAGTGTCCTCTGTCCCTACCAGTGCTTTTCTCACCATGTGACTTACTTGAAAATGGGGCCTACCTGGTTCTCACTCAAAACTTCTTTTTCTTTCTTTCTTTTTTTTTTTTTCGGGGGGTGGGGCTTGTGTATGTGTGAGTAGTATGTGTGGTGTGTGTATGTATATAGTGTATGCATGTGTCTGCGGATGTGTGTGTCCTGTGTGCACACAGGCAGAGGCCAGAGAAGGATGGCGAGTATACTTTTTTATTGCTCTTCCACCTATTCCCTTGGGATGGAACGTGGGGCTGCTGTTTTCAGTCAGACTGGCTGACCCATAAGCTCCAGTGATTCTGATTCTTGCCCTCCACAGGACTGGGTTTTCTTGAGAGAATAAGGACCAGAAGATTCTGGAAAACAATTGAGCAAGAGGAAATACAGTGTGGGGACCCTACCCCAGCTCCACCCTGTTCTGTGGATCTGCAAACTACTTCTACCTTCCATGTAGGTCTCCAGTCTTGGGGTCTCTGATGTCAGGTAACTGACAAGATCAGGGCTCTTTGTCCTCCCTCCCCCAGCCCCTGCCTCCCACAGCAGAGATAACCCACACGTAGCACTCTGCCCTCTGGAATTTATTTTAAGGTCTTGGCTTGTTTATTTATTTTATTTAGAGATTTCTTGGTGCTTTGCAGGGAGGAAAATTCGAATGGGGTGATTATGAAATACTATTTCACCTCGCTGTTCATTCACAACAAACAAAGAGAAATGATTGGTGATTAAAAATGCATTCTCTCTGCTTGTTTTCTTTTGTTTTACCATTATGGAAATATTATAAATACTGAATACTAATCTGGACCTGCGGGGACCTCACAGACCTTCCAGAAAACAAGGCTTCTCTCCTTCCATGGGGGTAGCCTCATGCTGTCCTCTTGAGATTCAAACTATGGCTCATGTCCTCCCAAGGGTCCTGGCATTGCCCTGGCCCTCCGAGAAGCCCCTGTGGTACAGCTGGGGTAGCGAAAGGAGTCTCCTTGTCCCCTTTCCTTGCTTCAGTAGGCAGAGCCCAGCCAAGGAATGCAGAGCCGTGAATCTCAAGAGCACTTCATTAGTGGCAAAGTCACTACTGTGGAGTTTCACTTCCAGCATTAGGCAGCCTGAGCCCAAATCTGACTGGCCCACTTCTTCCTGGCTTTGTGACCTTGGCACATTACTTCACCTCTCTCAGCTTCTATGGGGTAAAAATGGCACCCACATCGTAGGTTTGCTTTCAGGCTGAAGTGGAATCATAGCAAACAGAGGGACTCAGTAAATGTTGGTGCTGTTTGGATCCTCTTCCCGCTTCTCCTTGGGGTCTCAGTGTCTCCCTCTGGAAGGTGAAAGAGTTCCTCTGCCCTCTAAGGTCCCCCCCCCCCAGATCTGGTCCTCTCCACATGGATTCCCAGGAGCCTCCTCAGGACTGTCTTTCATGGTCTTTTGAGCCACAGATCCCCACTTCCTCATTTCTTTCTATCACAAACAAATAAATAACAAGAGTCCAAGGGCCTCCTCCCATTCCAAAGTGTTATTCAGAGTCCAGATAAACACGGAGTCCTGAAGTATCCATGTTCCTTTTATCCTCCACTTTATTTAACCAAATTAACTGCTCTCCGTGTCCCCTGCGTGCGAGTCTCTCTCTCTGTCATATAAAATACAATCACGCTTGCTTGCTACATGTTTCAGATACTTTATCATTAACATCAATTCCAGCCAAATTAGGAGTTTCTCCCAACATAATTGCCCTTCCCATTATCCGGCACTTTATTTTTTCAAAGCACTTTCCGACCATTAATTAGTTAACCCTTAGGACGCCCCAGAGCTGGCTCTCAATGTCACCCTCCCGTCTCCCAGCTGGAAGGGGAGGTGGGGAGGGGACAGGTGCTTCATTGGAAGTCATCATGGATATGAGGGCTGGAGATCAGGATGGGACCTTGAGAATCTTCACTCCAACCTGAGATCGGCTTCCTGGGCCCTGTCTAGAGCTGGGGTGCAATCAACTGGATTCTGACTTGAGTTTAGAAGAGGATTTAAGGCAACTTTAAATCTGATTGGATTCCCAGTTCTGTAAATCTCTTCTTTATGGGGAAGGAAGGAAGGAAGGAAGGAAGGAAGGAAGGAAGGAAGGAAGGAAGGAAGGAAGGAAGGAAGGAAGGAAGGAAGGGAGGGAGGGAGACAGGGAAGGAGAAAGGGAGGGAGGGAGGGAAGAAGGGAGGGAGGGAAGAAATGATGGGCTGGATTGGTAGCACCTCCTCTGCTGTGAATAGGCAGGGGAGTGAGACACCCATGAGACTCAGGGACAAACAGGTGCTGTGTCTGTGGCCCAACCCATTTATTCATCCTCATGATCAACAAGACTAACAGGAATAAGATGCCTTTGGAGTGGTCGCCAACAGGCAAATTAAAGAAAGGCCCAGGGGTGTCTGTAGAATTGGATGTGTGGGCACCGTTCCAGAAGTGGGGCCTGGCTCCCTCCATCATTCTCCCAGCACAGACTCTTTTACTGGATGATGGCAGACATAGTTTGTGGATCCCAAGCTAAGTGGTCAGGTGAAAACTTCAGGGTGGACATCCCCATAGCCATCGGGGGAAAGCACCATGATTCATTTCTGGAACAAGGTTCTGTCTCGTCCTTAAACCCTGCTCATGGCTCCTGGGGGTTCTTTGTCGGACTACCAATATTTACAGCTTCTTCATAGGCTGAGCTTCTTTAATTTTTTTTCCTTAAAATACATGAGTTGGCTCCCACAAGGACACAGCCAGGAAACTACAGATCAGTTTTCCAAGCTGCTGGGGGCTAGGGGCCAGGGGGCCTCACAAGTCTGTGGGTTTCAGCAGCTCACGTCCCTCCCAGCTGTCTATAGACAGAGGTGGTACAAGTACTGAAGCAGCTATCAACCCAGGATTGTGCCTACCCTCCTTCCACCTTTACCACGCCACTACCCCCAGCCACAAGGACCTGCCAGCGTCACATTTGGTGTCCACAGTCAGACGCTGAGGTCAGGTCCCAGCTCGCTACTAAATAACTTGACCTTGGGCAGAGAGAGCTGCCTAAGCCTTTGTTTTCCTACTTTAAAATGCTGGGTAGAGGGGCTGGAGAGATGACTTAGTGGTTAAAGTGTCTGCAAAACAGAAGGACCCAAGTTCGATTCCCCAGTGCCCATGTATAGCACAACGTGGTGCATGTGTCTGGAGTTCATTTGCAGTGGCTGGAGGCCCTGATATGTCCCTTCTCTCTCTAGGTCTGCCTCTCTCTCTCTCAAATAAATATTTTTATTAAAAAAATAAAATGCTGGGTGGAGTGAGACAAAACATTGGAAAATCTTACCTCTCTTGCCCACTGCATGTACTCGAGGGACTCAAGATGTCATTGTGGTCAAGGAGGCGATGATGGGATGTTGGGTTTCTTAACAGTTTCATTCTTCCAATCTCCAGCTTTCTTCTTTTTTATTCTTCCTCAATCTCTCTCTCTCTCTCTCTCTCTCTCTCTCTCTCTCTCTCTCTCTCTCTCTCTTTTGGTTTTTCGAGGTAGGGTCTCGCTCTAGCCCAGGCTGACCTGGAATTTCCTGTGTAGTCTCAGGCTGGCCTTGAACTCATGGTGATCCTCCTACCTCTGCCTCCTGAGTGCTGGGATTAAAGGCATGCGCCACCACGCCCCGCTCTCAATCCCTTTCTCTATATGTATTTCTTTTCTTCTTTTTTTTTTTTTTTGAGGTAGGGTCTCACTCTAGCCCAACCTGATGTGGAACTCACTCTGTAGTCTAAGCTCTTTGAATTTATGGTGATCCTCCTCCCTGTGCCTCCCTAGTGCTGGGATTAAAGGTGTGCACCACCATGCGATGCTGGGGATTGAACCCAGGGCCTCATAAACTCCAGACAAACTCTCTCCCACTGAGCTAAATTCCCAGACTTTCACCTTTTATTTGATCTCCATCTCATTTTTTTTGTCTCCAGGTCTGAATATATCAACCAACCGATGGAGCTGAATGACAGCTTAATCCTTCAACTTTTCTCTTCATAGAGGAAAATAAACCAAGAGGGACAGAGCTAGATGGCTTAAGTCCCCATCCTGCTGTCCAAGATGATGCCTTCTAGCTACCTTCAAGCTTCAAGTTCAGCTCCCTCACCAGTCACTCACAGCTCTGTGAGAGCAGGACAGGATCTGGTCCAGAGAGCATCAATGTATCCCCAGCTCCCATCTGTACGCCTGCCATGTAGAGTGAGCTGTCCTGCTACCCATGGAGATTTGAATTACCCACCTGACTGCACACTTCCTTTTTATCTTTCTATCTCCTTAAACTTCTAGAATTCCATGTAATATATGTAATGGCTCAAGACCTCAAGACTCTCCCAAACCAGAGATCTTTCCTCGTGCCAATCCCCCGAGAGCTCCACTTAAAAGGACACACCTCCTCATCCTCCCTTAACCTGTGACCTTCCTGAAATGGCATTCATTGGCTAATTCAGTTGCTCCCTGAACACACGCTGACTGTCAAGCACACCTGAACCAGGTTTGAAAATTGGTTCCACCAAGAGAATTTCAACAAGTGATTTAACCAAGTTGTGTCTCTCTCCTTCACCTGTGCAAAGGGGAGAGCCTACACATGTTGGAGGTATGTAGTGAAGACTTGAAGAGACATAACAAATGCCCAGTGCTTAGCCCAATGCCTGGCATAAATGGCATTCATTTGGATTATGGGTAAAGCTCAATGTGAGGGTCATAGTTGAGACAGTGTTGAATGTGATGACCGCAAAAAGTTTATAATACAATGGGTGAAGGTTTCTATTGGCCGCTTAGACAGTTTGGTCCTCTGAAAACTATTGCTGAGCCATTGATCAAGTGATAGGGCATCACTTGGAGATACTGTTTCCCACAGGACGGTGGTCCTAATACCATATGAGAAAAGCAAAGCTCAGACAAGTTGGGGAGCTGTCTTTGGGTCACTGAGCAGCTTCTAGAACCTGCCTTCACCCCATGCCACTGGCTTCATTCCCCTCCCTTGCCTTACTTCCCTCAAGACCCACTCTCTTAGATGGCACTTTTGATTTTTCTGGGTGCAGAAGGGGCTTTCCCCTTAACCCTTAAGTGATCAGTGGGCACTTTGTGAGGCTGAGATAGCCTTCAAGGGCATGACACTGCAAGGAGGTGTGCTCTAGATCCCGCAAAGCCACTTCTGTGACAGCAACAGTGGACACCACCCCCAAATGCTGGAGAACAAACAAGCCCAGATGGTGAGGAATAAAGGGTTGGATTTGGCTTTATCCACATTGCAGCTCCTCCCAGTGAGACCCCTGCTAAGAATCCATCCAGAACCTGGATGCTGGCACTGAGTAGAGAGTCCTCCTAAGGGATCCCAGCAGCCTTGACCCAAGGCGGGCATGGCAAGTTGGCTTTTGCCAATGTCTCTGTAAGCCTCACTCCACCCCTTTGTGATGGAGTCAGACATTAATTGTATCTTCCCCGTCTCCCTGATGCTTTCAGTGAGACTTCCAGAGTTTCAGAGACTGGATATAATGCTGTCCTCCTGGCATCCTGACCTGCACCCAGCAGGTCCATAGCACACCCTTGATATGTGTTTATTAAGTAAATAAAAGCACACCCAGGAGAGACTGCAGGAAAGATGATAGGTTCTATAAACTGGACCCTTCCACATGCCATCGTGGCCTATAGAATTTCTCCACAGTGACATGTTTAGCTTCTGCAAATGTCCTATGAGTAGGTAGTGTCACCCTCACCTCTGAACATGCAAATCAACACCCAAGGAGGTGAAGTGACTCCCTGGGAGCACATGAGAAGCAGGAAAGGGGCTGGCAGTTGAACCCAGGCATCTGGCTGCGGAGCCCATGGAGCCCAGGATGCTGAGTCTGGGGGTCCTGGGTCTCTGCCCCCAAGGCTCTCCCTCCACCCCAACAGCAGCTAGTGTTCTAGCCTGGGTTTAAGCAAGGAGATGCATTTCTTCTCCATCCTGACCGCTGTCCCTGGCACATTCCCACCATTACCTACACAGGGAATTAAGACTCAAATCCTCATTTGACACGATGCAGGAGGATGCTAAGTACTTAAGCGCTAATTAATTAGTGAGCTGTACCTGCTGCCACCAGTCACTGGAGGAAACCTCACACAGACCCCTGAGTGCCAGCCCCCTCCCTGCCATGATGGCCGAGGGCTAGCCAAGCATGAGGACAAAGAGGAGGGGCCAACTGTCCAGCCCAAGCTTAGCCTCTGGAGAGAAGGGGACAGTCTGGACTAGCCCTGACTCTTTCTTTCCAAGCCTTCAGAAACCTGGACAGGGAAGCAGGAATTTAAAGACCCACCTGCCATGCCAGGGCCTTGGATGTAAGTCTCTCAGACTGAGCAAGCCTCTGTCTATCTGACATTGCCAAAGGCTCTCTCATAGCAGGACCAGTCTTTGGGTCCTGAGCAGCTTCTAGAACCTTCTAGAACCATATGGGGTCTTTGGACAAGCAGTGAGTCTCTTATTCCCCACAGCCACTTGTATGTGTTTTCTGGGGTTTGGCCCAGAGGTAATCAGGTCTCTCAATGCTGATAAACAAGAGTCCCCTAAATCCAGATGCTCGGAAGAAGCAGTTGAAGAGTGGGACTTCTCAGGGCTGGGGAGGAGGCTCTGTGGGTAAAGTACTTGCCATGACAGCATGAAGGCTTGAGTTCCAATCTGTAGAACCCACATAAAAATGTGGGGCACAATAGTAAATGCCAAGCACTGGGAAATCAAAGACAGGGAATTCTTGGGGCTCACTGGCTAGGTAGCCTCATCAAATGGTGAGGTCTAGGTTCAATGAGAGATCCTGTCTCAAAAACTCAGGTGAAGAGTGATGGGAGACACCTGGCATCACCATCTGGCCTCCACATGAGTGCACACACACATGAATGTGCACCCACATACACATGTCACACACACACACATGAATGTGCACCCACATACATACACACACAAGGAGTGGGTACTTTCTACCACTCTAGGGCTGTTTGCTTGTGTGTAGTGTGTGTGGTATGGCGTGTATGGTGTGTGCCACGCAGAACCGCATGTGCTTGCCTGCAGCAGTCAGTAAAGAACATCAGATGTCCCCCTCCGTCACTCATCTAGCTGTTTTTATGACGGAGTCTCTTACTGATTCAGGAGGTCACCTTTTGTGAACCCCAGCAATTCTCTGGTCTCTGCTCTCCCACAGGACTGGAGTCACAGATGTGTGTGGTCATGCCCAGCTGTTTTACATGGGTTCTGGAGAGTCTAACTTGGGCAGTCTCTGGGCCCCTCCAGCCCTCATGCTTTCACAGAAAACACACCTGACCGCTGAGCCGTCTCTGCATGCCCCCGATCCACCACTATTGATCTTGTTTTCACCGTCTGGGGCTGGCCAAGGTCAGTGTTCCAGATGGGACGGATGGTAATTGAGACCTAGGGCTTTGGAAGCAGATTGGGTTTGATTCCTTGTTCTCAATCTCCCTTTAACTAAGTAACCTGTGCAAGTCAGTTTCTGAACCTCAGTTTTTCTGGCATCAAAATGGGACTAACAGTCCTTCATAGGAGAGCTGTGGGAATGATACATGTATGACACATGGGAAGCACCTTGTACAGTGCCTGCCACATAGTAACCACGCAATAAATGTTGACAATAGTTGCTGTTGTTATTATCTTCATTAAAAAATCCTCCCACCTTAGTCTCATAATTCATTTTTTAAAAAATATTTTACTTATGATTTACTTGCAAACAGAGAGAGACGATGGATACACCAGGGCCTCTTGCCACTGCAAATGAACTCCAGATGCATGCTTTGTGCATCTGGCTTTGTGGTTACTAGGAAATCAAACCCAGGTCATCAGGCTTTGCAAGCAAGCACCTTTAACCACTGAACAATCTCCCCAGCACCTCATTTATTTTTGAGATGTACTAGATGCCTGACTAGATGGATGCAACACTCACTATGTAGCCCAGGCTGGCCTTGACCCCTCCATCCTCTGCCTCAGCCCCCTGAGTACTGGGATTAGTAGTGTTTGTCACCGCGCCTGCTCATAATTTGTGGATCCCAGTAGGGTTCCAGCTTGAGATGGTCTTCATTTCAGCACTGAAATTCCCTTGTGAAAACCTCTCAAACTGGGACAGTCCGTCAAACACTGTTGCTCCAAAGAGGGCTGATATAGGGGAGGGCAGAGATCTGACTTTGTTGAGCAGAAGTGGTTTTTACAGTAACATCTGTGGAGCCAAGTTCCCTCCACAGGTACCTTGAAGTCCCTTCCGAGAGGTGGTCAGACTCAGAAAGGACAGAACATGGAGGCAGGATTTATGGGTGACACAGCTCTGGGCCCTGTCCTTGGAGTTGTATCTTTGATAATGTCCCCAGGCTTGCCAGCAGCTCTGGCCCTGCCTCCTTCAATATTTGCTTAACAATTAGCCCAGAAATGGCATTGTTCAGGACAAAAATGAAAAACATTAGGCTGGAACTTGTTTTTTTTTTTTTTTTTTTTTTTTTTTTTTTTTTTCTTTGCTGTCCAAATACCTCTGGGCCCTTGGGAGGGGAGGGGAGGGGAGACTCTATTGCGGCGCCACCAGTCACCAGCTCCAGATCAGGAAGAGGCTGGAGCTGGTCCTCAGCTAGCTCTACTGTCACCTGGAGTTTGTAGACAGGACCTCAGGCTCCCCAGGCACTCAAAAGTGGGGCTTCGGGCTGGAGAGATGGCTCAGAGGTTAAGGCACTTGCTTCCAGTGCCTAAGGCCCCCGGTTCAATTCCCCAGGACCCACGTAAGCCAGACCCACAGCTGGTGGCCCTGGTGCTCTCTCTATCTATCTCTATCTCTCTTTCTCTCTCTCTCTCTGTATCTCTCTGCTTGAAAACTGAATAAATAAAATATTTAAAAAAAAAAAAAAAGTGGGGCTTCAGACCAGGAGCTGAGTAAGGCTTGGGAAGAGCTGGCTAAACCCAAACAGCTTCACTCCTTGTGCCCCTACTGAAGCCTTATGACGCCCAAGGGAGGAAGTCTCACTCTCCTGGTACATGTGGGAAGTGTCAGGGATTGGGGAGACACCTGTCAGTAAAGCACTTGTCTAGCAAGCAGTTTGACCCCCAGAGTCAGTGTTAAAAAAAACTGGAGCCCAGCATGGTGGTGCACGTCTTCAATCCCAGCACTCGGGAGGCAGAGGTAGAGGATTGCCATGAGTTCAAGGCCACCCTGAGACTACATAATGAATTCCAGGTCAGCCTGGACTAGAGAGAAACCCTATCTCGGAAAATAAAAAACAAACAAACAAAAATTTAAATTTAAAAAAATAAAAAAAAATTTAAAGCTGGGCCTGATGGCACTAGCTTGTAATCCCAGGACTGGGGAGACAAAGACAGGTGGATCTCTGGAGCTCACTGGCCAGCTCCAGGCCAGCGAGAGACCCTGTTTCAAAAAACGGTGGGTAAAGTCTGAAGAATGGCACCCAAGATTGTCCTCCGGCTTTTATGCACATATGCATACCCACCCATACACCCACGTGTACACACACACACACACACACACACACACACACACACACACACACACAGACACACACAGTCAGTCAGAAGGTGGGAGAGGGGAACTACCAGTGGCATCTCAGGGGAGCCAGAGTCACCCGTCATCCAGAAATGGGCCTTCTCGTGTCTGTTTGCTCATTAAACACTTTTATCAAGGACTGAGGAACAAGACTAGAGTCCACACCCCAGAACTCTCAGGCCCCCATAGAGAAGGTGGCTGCCTAGTGTGCCCAGTTTCCCCTGTCCCTCAGCCCCCATCTGTGAGGAGACAGGAGTCCTGAGGGAACCTCACAGTCCCGGTACTAGTCCTTTCCTCACCTAACCGGTGCAGGACAGCACTGTGCCCAGCTCACCAGCTGGGGCAGGCAGCCTGGCATGCAAATGGACTTGGAACAGAGATCAAGTGTGCTGAGTGGGTGTAGGCCAGGCTAGCTCCAGGAGGAAGCAGGGCAGGGGCTCCGTGAACTGAGCTGTGTGCTGGACACATTTATTTATTTATTTATTTATTTATTTATTTATTTATTTATTTATTTATTGACTGACTGACTGACTTACTGACTGGCTGACATGCTATGACTCAGAGCCTCCTTGGGAGCAGGTACTGTGCCAACACTCTCCCATGAAGTCCCTCTTAGCACCCCACACTTCAAATGCAGCCCCTCCAGGAATTGCCCAGCCCTTAAATCCACTCATCCTCATTCCCCTGGTCTGGCAGAAGGAAGGAAACAGGTTTGACAAGGCTCCCTCATAGTAGACCTGGCACAGCCAAGTCAGCCAGTGGCATCAAGAGCTGGCTCCATGGGGACTGGGTAGATGGCTTCATGGGCAAAGCGCTTGCTGAGCTTAACTGAGGCCTGAGTTTGGATCCTCAGTGTGAGGTCGAGTGGCAGCATGCACCTGCAATCCCTGTGCTGGGGAGGTGGAGACAGGAGCATCCCTAGGGTTGCTGGTCAGCTGGTTCCATGGAATTGGTAAACTCCAGAAATAAGGTGGAGAATAATTAAAGAAGACATCTGACATTGACCTCTGGCCTCCACACACATGCACACACACACACACACACACACACGCACATGTGCCTATATATGCACATATGACCGTGCATGCATACCACATAGGCACCAGGGAGGGGGGATCTGGAACTAGGCATTCCAGAAAAAGTCTTGACTTTCCCCTTCACAGCCACCACATGCATCACCTCACTAGTTTTCGTCTTTGTAAAATGGGTCAGTAATGTAGACTCTTACAGAGTTATCATCAAAATACAATGATTGGATTTAAGGTCCAGTCCATGGAAGAGAAGTTGAGCCTAATACTGAAAACCTAGTCAAAAGCCTATGGTTGGAAAGGTCATGAGCCTTAGGGGTGAAGCTACTACTGTTATTTGGCTAAGTGAATATGTTGTGCCAATCAAATTGCCCTATAAATATTGATGCTGGGCTGGAGAGATAGCTCAGTGGTTAAGGCACTTGCCTGCAAAGCCTAATGACTGGGTTTGATTCCTCAGTACTCATGTGTCTGGAGTTTGCAGTGGCTGAAGGCCCTGGCACACCCATTCTCTCTGTCTCTCTGCTTGCAAACAAATAAAATATTTTTTAAATATTTATGTTTGCCTGGCGTGGTGGCTCACGCCTTTAATCCCAGCACCCAGGAGGCATAGGTAGAAGGGTCGCTGTGAGTTTGAGACCAGCCTGAGACTAAATAGTGAATTCTAGGTCAGCCTGGGCTAGAGTGAGACCTTACCTCAAAAAGCCAAAAAAAAATGTATGTTTATTTATGCCCATAGATTAGTGCTGCTCTCACCTTTCTGATGGTGGTGACTACCGAGGAGACTCAAAACTCCTCAAAGTGCTGAGAATAATGACAGTTGAGTGCTGAGTAGTCAAGGAAATCTCTCTATCACACCCTCCAAGACTCAGAAAGCATTATGGAAGAGGTGGTGAAAAGAATGGAAAAGTCAAAGGATGTGGGGGGAATGCTTTGGAATGCCGTCTTCCAGATACAAAGTGAAGGTGCCTTTATGACCTCACAGCAGCTGTCATTACCTGCACAAAACCTGCATGATGCTAGGCTCATCAACATGTCATCATTGATGATGGAAGAGGGTGAACAAACAAACAAACAAACAAAAACGAGGGCTGAAGAGCTTGCTTTGTGGTTAAGGCACTTGCTTACAAAGCCTGAAGGCCTAGGTTCGATTCCCCAGTACCCATGTAAAGCCAGATGCACAAAGTGACGCATGCATCTGGGGTTCCTTTGCAGTGCAGAAAGCTTTGGCATGCCAGTTTCCCCCCTTTCTGCTTGCAAATAGATAAATTAAATAAACTTAATTTTAAAAATAAAAAAATGATATCAAAATAAAGAGGGGGTATTTGGAAAGAAGAAGGGATTCAGTGAAAAGGAGATGGGAGAGAGGGGGATAACAAGAAAGCAATGGGAGAAGATTATGATAAAAATCATATGTATGAATATTGTCAAAAAAAAGCTTAAAAATACAAATACAATGAAAGTGGCCACAAAGTGCCAGGCAAGCAGTGGCTCTTGACAGGATTGCCATTTCCACCGTGTCTGTGGTCAGAGCAGTAACGTGATCATTGCATGTGTCTGTGATGGCTGCAAGGCTGGCTGGCAGAGGCTGGGTGCTCAGAGGGCCCGTGTCCACTGGAAAGAAAAGTGTCTTTCTGTCTCTCTACATCCTGTTCCCCTCACCCTCAGCCCTTCTCCAGCTGCTCCAAATGCCCAATGGACTAGGCAGATGCCACCCACTACTCCCTCTCATACAGGTGCCCACCATCTTCCCCTGTTTTTCAGTGGGGGAAGAGTCAGACAAGGGGCCTGGGCTGAGGACTAGGTCCCCGGTTCTCTTCTCAGCTTATTCTCCCCCAGCTTGGACCCCAAGGGTCCAAAGCAAGGCTGAAGGAGCCCCAAAGGGTATGAGAGTCTGAAATCTGGGAACCTCAGACAGTGCTGAGGAAGGAGGAGCAGAGAGCCGTGTCCCTGGGGACTCGATGGTCTCCTTCCTCCTCCTTAGGGGCTGGTCCGGCTTCTGCTGGTACAAGACCCCCTTCAAAGCCCATTAGAGCTCCACCTTCATAGTAGGCCTGGAGGACCAAGGTCTCTGGTGTAGCCCTTCTACCCTCTCTGGCCTGTCCGTCTCTTCTCTTCCTTTGTCTAACACCCCTGCTCTCGTTCTCAAGTTCCACGTGGGGTGATCTAGCCTTTACCCCTGGACTGTCTTCCTCTCCCATCACACACTGTCACTCTTCCTGCCTGCTCCCTGCCCCCATTCCTGTTCTCTGGTCTCACAAGGTGTCTCTTCCCTACCAGTCTCCTTAGCAGCCTTCCTCTAAGATCCCTGAGAGCCTGGCTTTTCCTGTGAGTCAGACACATCTGGTCCCTGCCCTCAGGTGAGGAAATGAAGCAAGTTCACAGATAGATATTGCTTGGACATTCAACTCGTTCTTCTCTGACAAGTGCTTATTGAACATCTACTATGGCCTGCTGCCAGGGCTAAGCCTAGGGGCCTTGTACTTCTGAGGATCAAAGTCCTACAGGGCTAGGGGGCTCACACTTCTTAGAGAAGCACCTTGGGAATGTGTGGTGCAGTCTCTCCCACCACCCCAGGGCATCCTCCAGGCCAGAATCACGTGCCAATATTTTTGTCTCCTTCCAAACCCCACTGACTGAGCCCCGCAGGGCTGCACTTGGCACACGGTGGGGATCAATCAGTGTAGATTGAAGAGAAGTGAAGGGTGATTCGAATCTCCTTTGGGGTTTCCTGATTGTCAGGCACAGGCAGGGAAGGGAGACTACTGTGGGTAGCAGTGGTCAGGAGGCCTTCCTGAGGGAGGTGTGGTGGAGACTGGAAGACTCAAAAGAGTCTGGGTCATGGGTCCAGTTGACATGATGCCATAGAGACAAAGGAGCCGGAGTCTAGGGTGAAAACAGGTGGGATCATCTGTATTCACTGAGGCCAGCATCCTGCCTATGAGTGACATTTAGGTAAAAGTTAAGCTGCCCACCTGGCCACACCATACCTGGGACCTCTTCCAGGCTCTTCCTAGGTGGTTGGGGCCACAGGTCTCATTCACAGGGAAAGCCATGGCTGCAGTCAGAGACAAGGGTGCCCTCCCCCAGCCGCTGATCCTAGGGAGTGCCCTGGGCAGGGCTTGCCTAGGCCTGGCACTCCAGCTGCGCCCTCCACCCTGGGACGTCCTGTACCCAAGAGGACCTATTAAAGGGACAAAGGTCCCCATGGGGTGCAGGCACCCCAGGCTCAGGCCTGGCAGCTGGCCCATGCCCTGGCTATAGCAGGAACCCCTACTCCCAACAATGTTACCTGGGGCACAGATGGGTGGATCTGGGTCATGGGTCCAGCTTAGTTCAGGGCCACCCAAGTGGTACAGAAATGGCGACTGCTTTCCACCTACAGGGTGCAGGAGGGACCCGGGATGGTTTAGACCAGCATTGTGAAGTTCAAGTCTTTTCCCAGAGTGAGCTATGTGATCCGTGCAAGCAAAATGACCTCTCTGAGTTGCTTTTCCTCATCTCTGAGTAACAGGGTTAAGAATGCTACCTGCCATTCACAACTCAGTGAGAACATGCTCAAGACCCTGAGCTGTTACTTGGAGAGGACAGGCTGCTCATGCTTGGGCTTCTTCTTGCCAGTCCTGGAGACAAGGCACCAGCTGTGAGATACATGGAGCGATGGGTGAGCTGCATGGGCTCCCTGGAGTGTTGGCTGAAGAGGAAGGTGATGGGCATGTTGGTTGAGAGCCCTGAGGCTGACACTGGGGTGGGGGACTGGATGCATGGAGGTCTCCTGGAGCCAGTGCCGGATGGGGGTTGGTGATCACTGAATTAGAGTGTGGAGGCAATCACCTGTTAGGAAGTGAACTTGGGGAGGGGGCCTGGGAAAATGGCTCAATGGCTAAAGGCCCTTGCTTGCAAAGCCTGCCAGCCAGGGTTCGATTCCCTAGCATTCATGTAAAGTCAGTCACAAAAGAGTAGCACATTTGATTGCTATATATTTGCAGTGGCAAGAGACCCTGGCACACACACAAATACATAAATAAATGAAAAAAAGAAAGAGGACCTGGGTTTATTATTGCTGGGTATTATCATCCTTGATAAGAAACTGATTAAATGGAGAGAGAGGGAGGTACAGGCCTGGGTGGGGAGGGCAGGGGAGAGAATCAAAGTGCACTCTGGTCTTGCTGAGCAAGCCGTTGGCTGTTCTCAGAGCCTGGTTCTGGATTCTAGAGCCCACCTTCTTTCTGGGGTGGAGGGGAACCTGACAGGCCTGGCAGGTGAGCCCTGTCACTGAACCAATGGAAGAAGGGCCACGACCACCCAAGCAGAGGGCTCCTTCCTGCCCTAGGGTACAGCTCACCCACTCTGGCCTTTGCTGCCTTCTGTCACCTGGGGCTGTCTGCTAGCCCCAGCCCACACAGGTACAGAACCGAATGAGATTCTAGCATGGCCATGACGGGCTGGGCGATCTTGGGTGAATGTCATCAGCTCTGACAGCCCTGGTTTTCTCACCTGTAAGCAGACTCAAAAGGCTGGGTGACATGAGAGACAATGGAGGAGGTGGAAGGTCAGCTATATAGGTATACCCCTCCCGGTTACTGTATTCTTCATAGCAAGAAATAGGGGTCTGGAGGCTGGTTTTGTCTGAAGTTTCCCCTGTCCCTGTCTTCTCCCTCCTGCTCTCGTGTGTTGCTGGCCTCTGCCCTGTTCTCTGTGAAATCCCCAAAACTTCACACCACCACGAGAAGCAAGTGAGGTTCGGTCTTCCCACTTTACTGGCCAAAAGTGCAATGAAGGCTTGCCCAGTCCAGAGAGGAAACCGGGGAGTCCTGGCTGCCCATTCGGAACACTGGTGCCTCCTTGGCACCGAGACACCTGGCAGGAGTAGAAGGCCACAGATCACTGGGGTGTCAGGCTGGTGTGACTCAGGGGCCTGAGGTGTCTCTGTCCAGGACTGGGACTCTACAACAGGCCTCACAGGCGTCCCTGCCATCAGGGAAGGCTATAAAAAGCAACACTTTTCAGCCCCAGAGTGTGATCTGTGCGACTTCACAGAATCCTGCAAAAACCAGAGATAACCTTGGTGAGGTCTGACCTTCAAGAGGGGCGGGAACAGAAAGAGGACACCCTGGGCTGTAGCTTGGCCCAAGTTGGGAACAGAGCGTGGCGCCATGATGTGAAATGAAGTCTGTGGGATAATAGTTTCAATAATAAATGCTCCACTCAGCACCCTGCTCTTCAAGTATCCTCTTCTTTTTGCACGTGTGTGGGGGGCACATGTGTGTGCAGGTGCACATGTACATGTGTGCCTATGTGCGTGGAGGTCAGAGGCTGATGTTGGAGAATTGTCCCTTATCACTTTCCTCCTTGTTCTTTGAGACAGGGTCCTTTACTGAACCCCACAATTATGGATTCAGCTAGTTAGCCAGCGAGTCCCAGGAATCCTCCTGTCTCCACTCCCCAGTGCTGAGTTCAGAGGGGCTTTTTTATATGGATACTGGGGCTCAGTCCTCATGCTTGTGTGGCAGGCACTTTACCAACTGAGCCATCTCCCCAGCCCTTCTGACAGGCTCTCTCTATAGAGTCCAGGCGAACCTTGAACTCATGATCCTCCTGCCTCTCCAATGCTGAGATTACAGTCGTACCATCTCCATTCCTGGCTTTCAGTACACTTCTCCTTTCATTTCTTCCAAAAATCTGGATTCTTCTTGCTTCAGGGCCTTCACATATGCTGCCCTCTCTGACTTCAGGGCTTGTCTCATTTCTCTTTGTCTATGACATGCCTCTCCATGATAAACTCTATTCTTTCACTCATTCAACACCTGCCATGTGCCAGGCTCTGTACTGGGTACTAGTGATACAGAGGTACCCTCGAGGGCCTGGTGTCCAGAATGGACCACTGGGCTCTGAGCTTCCCTAGCTGAGGATGCTATCCTTCCCACCCCAGAGAGGTACCGTCACATCCCGAAGGGTAGATGAAGACACAGGCTAAACCTGACCCATTATCCCAATATTTCAATTTCTTTCTTAAGTTTTGAAATTAGGTCAGAGCATTTGCCTCTTTTTGAAGCAATGCAAATCTATTAGAGAATAACAGGAATTTAAATTTTTATATTTACATTTTTTGAATTTCATATTTGTCATGTGTATGTATGTACATATTTACATGTATGTATGTGGGTGCCATAGCATGTGTGTAGAGGTCAGAGGACAACCTCAGGCTGTTGGTTCTCTCCTACCTTCTGGGAGATAGGGTCTCTCTGGTTTGCTGCTAGGAAAATCAGCCAAGCTGATCTTCAAGTTTTGGGGTTCTCCTGATTCCTCCTTCCATCACCATAGGAGCACTGGGATCACAGATGCCTGTGCCACTTTACATCTGGCTTTAGGTGGGTGCTGAGAATCTGAACCCTGGGGGACAGGCTTGCAGAGCAAGTGTCTTAACCACAGTCCTTTTATTACCTTGTTTGTTTGGTGATTTTTTTTTTTTTGTGTGTGTGTGTGTTTTGTTTGGCTTTGTTTTGTTTTGAGATGGGGTCTTGCTATATAGTACAGGCTAACCTCAAACTCCCAGACTGGCCTTAACTCTCAGTCCTTATACTGGGCTCAGAAGTGTGCACCACCATGCCTCTGGTTTTATTTTTCTTTTTGGTGCTGGCGATTGAACCGAGGGGCTCGCACAGGGTCAGCGTGCATGCTGCCTCCGAGTATGCCTCCCCTGGGATAACATCAAACTCACATAAAGTTCTGAGGGCCATCTAAGACTGAAGTGCAACTCTCAGGGCTTCATCATCAGACCATCCTGCTGAGGGACTGTCCTTCCCAACGTAACAGGGAACAAGGCTTGAGCCCTCGAACTCCAGTAATTAAGCTGATTTTGCCTAGGAAAGCTGAGCCTTCAAGGATAGTGGCTGGGGCTAAGCAAGGGGAAATGAGAGGGTATAAAACCCAAGCACCCAAGGCTTCCGGAAGGTAACCTACCAGGTACCCTCAGGTGGGCTACCTCATCTCTCTAAGCCTTTGTTTGCTCTTGGGTAAAATGATGGGCTTGTATTTGAACATTTCAGTAGGCCCTACGACCTGTCTGACAAAAGCCACTCTAGCTGGCTCGCTTCATGCAGTCCCACAACACCCTGAGGTCCTTCACTGAGCTCCCCTTTCCTCCCTCTTCACCCTGATGTGATCCTTATGGTACAACATGCCTGAGCCCAGCTGAAGGCAAGACCCTGCCCCACCCAACTCCAGGCTCAGAGGGAAGAAAAGAGAGACAGAAGGAGGTCACGTTTCTTACTTGGCCCGCTGCCTGGTTTTCATTAGGCCTGCCGCCTCATTTTCCTGGGTGGCTCTCGCTGTCTTGGCGAGTTACTCCTCTTTCTTAACTATCTCAGGGGAAAGAGCTGTCACACCCCCGTCCCCTTACCCCCAGTATCATGGCCTGGAGACCTTCCTGCTATGACACCTCACAGCCACGTCAGTCCAACATTGCCTCTTCCTGGAGTCCTGAGGGACAGAGAACAGGCACTTAGACATACAATGTGATTAATAATGAAATTAACTATGACCACTGTTGTTGATTGAACGCTTACTCTGTGCCAGGTACAGTAAAGTCAGCAACTCCTGCCTCCCCTCGACCCCCATCTTCAGCCCCATTGTCTAGATGGAAAAACTGAGGCTCAAGGATGGTAAGTGGTAGAGGTGGGACCCCAAATAAATATCACCAACGACCACTCCATATGGACTCAGAGACTTGGAAGGCCTTCACCAGGCTAAATGTACCCCTGATCCACACGATGTACTTGTCTGTAGATCTTTCCAGAATGTTTATAGAATGTTCCAGAATGGTGTTTTCCTTAAGGAGCTAAATCATCCCCAAAGGATCCAAGGGCAGCAAGGTCACCCAGACCGGGCTTATGGGCTCCAAAGCTGGTTTCTGGGAGTCCCAGGACCAGTCCTCCTTCTGGCGAAGAGTGGAGAGGGTCAGGGTCTTCACAGGACCAGACTTCACCTCCAGTCTGGGGTATACACCGGACTTGGTCTCCAGTGTGGACATTATCGGGAAAGAAGGAAGGAAAGATTTTAGCAGGAGTGGAGCTAATGTTCTGGCTTGATGGGGCGCATGGGTCATCCTTGCCCATCTGAAGGGGGAAGGGAGCCTACTCCCCCTGCCAGCCAGGCCACCCCACAGAGAAGCACCCAACAGCCCTCAGAGCCCAGTGAGGCTGCCCAGCGAGGGGCGGGGGTATCAATAAAAGTCCTCCAATGATGGCTGCAGTGAGCAGAGTTTAAAAAAAAAAAAAAGTACAAGAGAAAGAAAGAAAGAAAAGGGGGGAAAAATCCCTCCAGTGCCTGACATTCTTTTTAGGATGCCCATAAAAGATAATGTAACCTGTAAAATCTGCAAGCTGCTTCCAGCCCGTGGCGCCGGGCCCCACGCCCCACTCCCACTCCTGATTTACTCTCCGGTCCCTGCTGAAGCCACTACCTGAGTGTCCCCAGGGGTTCCTGGCCTGGAAGCATGGGAGAGGGCCCACCCCTAGGGCACTGTGGTCTGCCCCGTGGACAGAGCTGGTGAAGCCCCTTTCCCTACCAGCTCCCTCCTTCCTGGCCTCCCTATCCTGGGCCCTCGGGTCAGCTGTGCTGCCGGTGCCAGGCTGGGGGGCGAGGATGTGCCCAGGCAGATCCCAGCTCTGGTCTTGGCTGAGTCACCCCGTGGGAGTATGTTGATGAATCCAAGTCTCAGGTCTTTGTTCAGCTCCTGGGAATTCACAAATTGGGGTCAAATTGGGCTCAGGCACACGGGAGTCCACCACCAGGCAACGTGGTCCGACAGGAAGGAGTAAACCTCTGTTCCCCTCCCAGCTGACCAGGGAACTGTGTTCACTTCTGAGATGTTTTGGGGGCCTCAGTTTTTCTACCTTTAAAATGGGCACAAATTGATTATGTAAGCTAATAATGTATTCTTCGAATCACGAAAAAAAAACAGGTGTAACTATCCTGCTGTCTGAAATTTTGCAGAAGGTAATAAAATGAAAAAGTATGTCACGGCAAGTACAGTTCTTGGGCCAATGACTGAGTGCCTACTGTGTGTGCCAGGCACAGTACTAAGAGGGGTATAATTAGTTCTGCCAACAACCGTATGAAGCCTGTGAGATTTATTATCCCTTTTTTAAGGGAGGAAACTGAGGCTCGGGAAGGTTAAGTAACTTGCCTGAGGCCACATGACTTATAAACCCAACTGGCAGGCTCCCTGGCCTCCCACGGTATGAATTAAGGACACCCCTGCAAATGCCAGGTGAAGTGATCACTGGACTAGCCCTGCCCCTCCCCTGCCCTCCGGGTGGGGACCAGTCCCCAAACATTAAAATAGGTGTTCCTTTCCACAGCTTCCTTTACCCATGACCCGCCCCTGCCACAGCTCCTGATGGGGCATCCAGCATCCTCACCAGCCACGCCCCCAGCCACACCCACCACAGAGTGGCCCTGGCTGAACCCTTCTGTGGGCAGTGAGATTGAACTGCATGTCCCCAAACCTGGAGGTACACTGTCACAGCTGGGGAGTGCTCCTGATGGGCAGGAATATCTGCCTTGGCAGGACCAACCCATGGGTTTCCCAATCTCCCATATTCTTCCTCACCTCCTCAAGGAGCAGGAACCTCCTTGGGGCCCCGGACCTCCAGAGAATAAGCCCTGGGAACACCCTTGCTTTGTAGGGTGGGGAATCCCGAGTTCTGTTCCTAGCCTCCTCTCACCCTGAGGTCCATCTGACATTCTCAAAGCTTTTAGGCAGCAGAGCAAGGCTTGGAAAATGCTCTCCCAGGCAGAAAGCTCAGAGTCTCTTGTTTCTGTCCAGCTATGGAATTGGAGAGATTGCTTAGTGGTTAAGAACACTTCCTGTGTACGCATGGAGGCCCAAAGAGGCCTGAGAGACTGTTCTAGTTTGATCCCTAGCACCCACATAAACAGGTGGGTGTGGCTATGTGCATCTGGAATCCAGGTCTCACAGGGGAGCAGACCTGAGAATCCTGGAAGCTCATGAAAACCAGTGAGCTCTGGGATCAGTAAGAGACTCTGGCTCAAATAAAAGAGGAGCAGAGTACACCCAATGTTTAGCTACCACAGGCAACAAATGGGGTGCCATGTGGGTACATACACGTGCATACACTACACGCACACACACAACACAAGCAAAAACCCACCATGTTATATGTGAAATGTTCATTCCACTTCCGTTTATTGAACCTCCAGCAAGTGAAATGGCTTTCCCCAAGGTCACACTGTTAGTGGCGGAGCCAGGATTCAAACCCACGACTTCCTGGGCCCAGAGACCCTGATGTGAACCACCAAGGATGCTCCTACCAACACAGGCACATGGCTGCCTGCTTGTTCTCTGCCCTGGAACAGCCTGGTACATAGATAGCTCTTAGGAGCGTCCCTGCGTGCTTCCCAAGCAGATACACTTACTGCATGGTTTCTGAGCATGTGAAAGCACAGCTGAATGAATGAATGACCTCCACTCTCACAATAACCATGAAAGATGCACAGTGATATCCCTGTGTGTTAGATGAGGGAATTAAGGCTCAGAGAGGAAAGGCAACGTGTTTGAAGTCACACAGAGAGGTAGGGCAGAGGTGGGAAACCCAAGTCACACACCCAGCCACAGACCCATTTTATCTTTCTGTCTCCTTTCCCCAGAGTCCCAGGCACGGGGCTGAGCTCTGCCTCCCATCCCCAAGGCTGGTGCGGACACAGCGTCTTTAAGCTGCCCTTTGAGAGACAAGCTGAGGAGGGGGTCTGGGGAGGCCCCCCCATGCAGGGTGAGAAGCCTGAACCCTTCTGTTGGAGATGGGGTCAGCTCAGGGGGTCTTTCTCTGCAAGCACTTATAGCACAATTGATGGGGGAAACGCTCATCAAACGAGGGACAAATCATAAAGTTCGGGAGATGGAAATTAGGCGCGGACAAACGATCCAGGTGCAGGGGAGATTTATGGGGGAGGCTGTATTCTAGCTAATGACTTCTACTAATGATTCTCCGAAGTGTACAGTGGCACGGAGCCCACGCTCCATGGGGTGACATGAACCCTGTGGGCCAGATGAAGGACATTCCTGGGGAGAATACGATGGTGAGGGGGTGAGGAAGAATGATGGAGGAACGAACCCCCAGATTCACAGTCCCCCCCAGAGTGATGGGAGGAGATTGGGTTCTTGGGGTGGGAGTTGGCCTTGTCAGAGATTTATGGTTCAACCTGGCTCTTTGGCCCTCTCTCCACTCGCCCTGAAAGTGCCTCCCTGCCTGGCAGCTCCGAGTGTTGGCGGGGATGTCCACTGCTGACACGCACATTTTCAAAGCCCACCGTAGTCTTTCATCCACCAGCCCTGCTCCCACTCGGGTTTCTGGCTGCATGGTCCCTCTTAGCAGGATTTCTTCTCCCCAACCCCAGAGCTTCCCTCACCCAACTTCTCAGTCGTTCTCGTTCATCCTTGGGTTCAGTGTCCCCCAGGATGCCACCTGCAAATGAGCTCACCTGGGGACTGCACCAGAGTGTCTCGGTCCTCCTTGGATTTCCCCATCACCCCACCTGAGATGCTGACCCTCCCAGCTGAGACAGCTTTGTTTTAATCTAACCTAAGTCCCACTTGCTGAAAACCAGGTCCCGACCTCCTATTCTATAAGGGTGACTGAGGGAAGATGGAGATCCCTGTCTTTCATGTCCATACTAGAAAAGGCTCAAGGTAGGCAATCCACAAGCTCAAGTCACTAGAGAATTTAGTGTGCTTCTTCGACCCCGGATGTCTTCCCTAATTTCTCACAAGTGTGTGTGTGTGTGTGTGTGTGTGTGTGTGTGTGTGTGTGTGTGAAACAAGGCTGGAGGCATACATAGCTCAGTGGTAGAACACTTACCTAACATTCACAAGACCTTGGGTTTCATTCGCCAGCACTATAAAGTGTGGAACAAAAAAGCAGATAAGTGGCTGGGGAGATGACTCCGTGGATTAGATGCTTGCTAGAGAGTATGAACGCTGGGGTTTGGATTCCCAGCTTCCAAGCAACTGCTGGGTGAGCCTGGTAGCCTGCCTGGAGGAAAGCTAGACCAGCCGAACTGGTGAGCTCTGGGTTCAAATGAAAGACCTTGGCCTCTGAAAATAAAATGGAAAGTAATTAGGGAAGACACTTCAGCCTTGGGCCTCCACATGCGTATACATGTGTACATCACATATATACGCATGCAAAAAAGATGAGATGGGGCTGGGGATGCAGATTAGTGGAAACGCTCGCTGAGCAGGCTGGAGATGTGGCTTGTTCGGCAGACTGTCTAGCATGCTTGAAGTTCTGAGTTTGATCCTCACCACATAAACCAGGTGTGGTGGTACATGCCTGTGATTCCAGGAATAATAAAAACAACAATGATAATAATAATAATAAATGCTTGCCTAGCATGCCTGAGGCCCTGAGTTACAACTCAGCATAAAGAGAACAGAAGATAGATAGATAGATAGATAGAGAGAGAGAGAGAGAGATCTGTTATATAAGAATGAAGGAACCTTTTATATATATACATATATATATATATTATTTATTCATTTTCAAGCAGAGATACAGAGAGAGAGAGAGCACACCAGGGCCACCACCTTGTGAGTCTGGCTTATGTTGGTACTGGGGAATTGAACCCCGGGCCTTAGGCACTGGAGGCAAGTGCCTTGGGGTCCCTCCCCATGGTGGCTCAGACTACCTGCTTCATCTGGTAACATCTTCCTTCCCCAGCCTCAGCTCCACCTCAAACTTGCTCAGCCTTCATCACATTCCCCAAGCCCAGTGCTGAGCAGGCTCACACCCCTGAGCCCCTGGATTCCTCATAGCAACCCTGCCAAGTGGGTGTATGATCTCTCCCACATTTCCATTGGAAAATTAAGATTCATAGGGTTGAGAGGTTGTTCCTGTCCTCGAGGTTGGCACATGCTGAGCGATGTGATGTGTGATCCCTGCCTTGCATTCCTGCCTAGCCTCCTTCTGCTCTATCCAGGCATCCCCTCGGGCCTCCTGGACCAGCTCACACCCAGGTGACCTGAGATCCCATCAGTGGACAGACAGACAGACAGAGCTAGAGAACCAGAGAGATGGGTACTGAGATGTCCTTGGACAGGAGGGGCCTGGAGAGGAGAGCCAAAAGGGGCAGCCACTGACCACAAAGGCAGAAACAATTTCCAGGAAAAGAGGGAGAACTAGTTGAAGTGTGAGGAGCCTTAGGCAGTCATGGAAGGCAGCTTTTAAGGTGTGAAACAGAAATGTTCAAAATACCCTATGGAGGGAAAAAGAGCTTTCAGAACGGGCTGTGGCAATGGCGCCTGTTGGCCAGACCGCAAGAGGATCTTTGCATGGACACATGCGAAGGAGCAGTTACTGCCTCTGCACTATAGCCATGGGGAGAGATGGTTGGAGGGCTTTTTGCTGTAATGTCTGAACCTTATGCAGCAGATACATTAGGCCTAATGATCACAGTGGGACTGTCCAGCAAAGCTTTATTTGGAAATGGCAGAAGGGGACTGGGGAGATGGGTGTTGGTCAAGTAACTGCCATGCAAGTGTGAGACCTGAGTTTGGATTCCCAAAGACCAAGTAAATGCCAGGTAGCCATACACACTTGTAATCCCAGCACTGGGGAGACAGAGACAAGCTGGCCAGCTAGACTAGCCAAGACTGTGTGCTCTGGATTGGTGAGAAATCCTGGATTTGGACTGGAGAGATGGCTCAGTGGGTAAGAGGGCTTGCTGTACAAACATGAGGACCCGAGTTCAATCCCCAGAATCCACAGAAAAGCTAGTAATGGCTTCACACTGGCCTCTGCTTGCATGCACACAGGGCATACACATCTGTGCACACACCTGCACGCACACCAAAAACAAATAAAAAATAATGATACAAGAGATCCTGTATTAATAAATAAGGTGGAGACCCATTGAGGAAGACAGCTGACATTGACATCTGGCCTCTCCACCATGCATGCATGTGCACCACATACATATGAACATGCACCACACATATGCACACAAAAAGAAAGGAAAAGGGACAGCCCCAGTGGGGCAGAAGCAATGCTTGGGTTGGGGCCCTTGTCCTCAGATTGCCCTGATCAGGACCACCCATGTCATTGGTCCTCAGAGCAGACAGCAGATCCATGCATGAGGCAGGGGAGGGGGTGCCACCTCGGAATCTACCTCAACCCCTCCAAGCCCAACTCCCCCACCACCACCAGTGATCAAAGGCCAAAGTGAAAGTGGAGCTGTGAAACTCCAGCCTGGGGAAGTGGGAGGATGCACTGATGGCGGATAAGGAGGATCTCCGCTCACCAGCTGGGTGATCTCCCCCTTCAACCCCCCCCCATCATCTCCAGGCAGGCATCCCAGGTCCTGACTGGGGAGGGCAGCAGCTGGCACTGGGCATCGCCCTGAGCCCCCCTCCCCATCTTGTCCTAGAGCAGATTGAGGGGCCCAATCTTGTCTCTGGGCCATTCCTCTGCCAGGGTTTGTAAGTTCCTGGAGAGAAGTGACCCACTCAACTGGCTGACTGAATGAAGGATGGGCAAGCTGAGGACAGGCTGAGATCCAGGATGAGAGCTAGTGAAGGTTCCTGGGACAGGTGGCTCTGAGGGCAGTAAGGACACCTGGGGAGTTAGAATAGAAGAGCACCAAAACATTCTGGGTGGACATGAGCTTTGGTACCTGTACCACCCAGCCTAACTACTCCTAGATCTAACCTTGGGCAGGCCACTCAACTCTGAGCCTTCTTTTTGGCATCTGTGAAATGGGGATAATAATAGTAACAATCGTCCTGGAAAACAGAAGGATTAGCAGGAATGCATGCAAAGTAGCTGGTAATTGGTGAGCACTGAATTAGTGACAGCTATGTCTGATGTCACTGAACTTAGAGAAGAAGAGAGAGAAGGCCTAGGTGGACCACAGAACTTGTTTAGCATAGGAGAGATTTGGAGCTGGGTGGGACAATGTCAGAGTGGCGCACCCAATGGCTGGGGGAGATGAGGGCAGGAAGAGGAAGGGGAAAGGGAGGTACTGGGCAGATGGAAGAGATAAATATATATCATGATCTTGCCCCATATGGGTCACTGCTGCACCCCAGGAGTGATGACTAAGTTGTGAGGAGAAGTCCCCACCCAAAGGTTGGTCCCAAAGGCCCATGGGCATGGGCATGTCAGGCACATGCCAGAGTGGCCGTGAAGCAAAAGCCCAGGGTCACCTATCTGCCCCAGGGCTCTGGCACTGCCAGCTGAGGCTGAGAAGCCAGATCTAGCCAGATGACTTCCTTGAGGCCAAGGAGGCATTAAGAAATCAAGGAAGTCACAGGAATCATACGTAAGCAGGATCTGTGATGTCCATGTTATCAAACTCAAAGAGGCCCAAGGTCACCCAGCCCCAAAATGGTCCATCATAGTAGGTGCCCAGTCTACACCTAGAACACCCTGTAAGCCTCAGACCTTTTCATTCTAAAACACAAAAGTCAGGTCATATTCAAGGTCCCTTGTATGCTTGGAGAGGTTTCCCAGAGACACCTGAGGACCAGAGTTGGGAGCATTTTCACAGCAGACCTGGCAATCCCACTTGTCTACACACACAAGAGACTCACCTCAGCCTTGTGTCTCCCCAGATGCCTTCCCTTCCTTCCTTCCTTCCCTCCATATTCCCCTAAATTCCTGTTTGAACCTCCTGGCTTCTTCAAGCAGACCCCCTGCCCCACTGCACCCCACAGTACTCTCTGAACCATTGGCTTCTGCCCCAATGTCCTGGATCAGTGGCCTCACCTCAGGAGGCTGGATGACTAGCCCAGTCTTCTTTTGTCTTTCTCTTCTGCAGGGAATGTATGTATGCATGGGCCTGTGTGTATCACCTTGTGTGTTACTTCCTGGGATTTATCACCATGTGGTGAGCGAGGCTGAAAGCTTCCCAAGGGCAGCAGCCATATATATCATCACTGCCTTCCCCTCCGCCACCTAGGACAAGACTCTGCCCACAACTGAAGGGTGGAAAAGTCCAGCATACTTTTGGAACCATAGATCGGAGGATACCCAGGCAAATGGACCCCTTTATTTACAAGGGGGACATCCAACAAGCCAGAATCTTTACCATAGAGGATGCGCAGGAGGTTCTTTCCCCCATCTCCTGGAATCTGCAGGACAGATATTTGTGTAGACATCTCCATCACCGTCCTTGCTCTGGCACCATGAACCAGGCTTGCTGGTAACCTGGGAAGTCATGTCCTATCACATCTATGGCAAGGCCTTTTGTGGTAGGAATAAATGTGATAATAAAAGGTGATTGTGGGCAGGAGAGATAGCTTAGCAGTTAAAGGCGCTTGCTTGCAAAGCCTGATGTTCCAGATTTGATTCCCCAGTACCCAACTAAAGCCAGATACACAAGTGTCACATGCATCTGGAGTTCATCTGCAACCACAGGAGGCTCTGATGTGCCCATACTTTCTCTCTGTCTCTCTCAAATAAAAATATATGTATATATAACTTTGTATGGGTACATCATGGGCTGGTACCATCATTTCCCTCCTCCCTGTCCCACAGTCCACTGATGGCCCTCCTTACTGGAATTGCTGGTATTCACCATGGAGTTTGGGGTTATGAGTTGGTGAGGGAAATAATATTTTTTAAAAGGTGATGGTGCTGGTTTACATTCACTGAGCATCTATGTCCCACACATATATTGTCACTCATTTAACTCTGACATGGGTGAAAAAGGTCATTTTTTTCTATTGGGATGGCAATAAAAATGTTAAATGCTCCAGGAAAGAGCTAAAATTTGAGTCCAGGCCTCCCAGGTGGGCAAGCATATATTCCCAACCATCGGGCAATGCTGTCCCCACTGGGACAGCTGCTCAAGGCAGGTGGCCACCATCTCCCCAGCTGCTGAGGACATTGCTGGCCCCCAATCTTCCTAAATACCATTTCCCAACTGTCCCAAGAAGTTGTCCCCCTCATGTCCACACCTGATTACCTTTCCAGCCCATCTCAAAGATCTCCTCAACCTTCCCCTTGAAGGACGATGACCCTGAGTCACCAGATCTGCGTGGACCCCAAGGACATAGCCTTGGGGTTGTTGACATGTTACATATTTCTTTTGCTAAATCAGAAGCTCAGCCACTCTATCAGGATGGATTAAATTACTCACTGACTCAACCAATATTTTTCTGATGTGTGTATGTAGTATGTGTGCTATGGCATGTGGTGTAGTGTAAGCATGTGTTTGTGTGTAGATGTCTGAGCCCCGTTCCCACACATGCAGAAGCCAGAGGAAAACAACGAGTGTCTTCCCTGTGGCTTTTCTGCAATATTCCCTTGAGATGAAGTCTCTCACTGAACTCAGAGCTGCTGTTTCCATGCCCCATGATTCTCCTGTTTCTGCTCCCCACAGGACTGAGGTTATAGGCATTCATAGTCATCCCAGCTGTTTATGTGGGTGCTGGGGAATCAAACTCGGGCTGTTTCAGGCCCTCTCCAGCCTTTATGCTGTGTGGCAAGCACTTACCTGCTGAGCCATCTCCCTAGTCCCCTCAACCAATAGTTCTTGAACACTTACTATGTGCCAAGACCGTAGTGGACACAACAGAGGAAGTCCCCTCCCCCAGCTCATGGCACAAACCAGAGAGGAAAAGATGGAAGAGACAGAAGAGATGGAGGATGCGCAGTGAGTCATAGGGAAAAAACGGATGTACCAAAGATCCTGAGTGGCACTAACTGGTTTTCACCAAAGCCAATCCTTCTCTCAGCCTGGCTGGTTCTGTCTCATGCCTGGCCGTCTCCCTTCCTTCTTCACTCATTCACTCACTTGTTCATTTCCTCATTCATTCACTTACCCACTCATTCATTCATTCACCACTCCTTCACTGCCCATATGTCATGTCATCTGACATGCCCTGGCAGGGCAGGTGTCCCTGAGTCCTAGTGACCCCGGGAAGGTGGAGGCCAGGACAGGGGGGAGCAGGGGCTCGGAATGGTATAGAGCATTTCCACTCCCTCTGATCAGTCATGCTTCCTAATTCAATAAGGTGAGAAGGAGCATAATTTGATCATATTTGTTTTGCATCACTGCAAAAACAGAAAATGAAGGGCTGCAGAACCGCACCAATTTACTTCATCCGACCTTGATTAAAAGAAAATTAATTGTTGTATCTCTCAGGATATCACAGGCAGCAGCCAATGGCTCTCCAGGACACCAGAGAGAGGAGAGGGAGCTCTCCACTCCATCCACTTGCACAAACAGAGCTGAGGGGGGCCTGGCTGACTGTAGAGGGAGGCTGGTGGCAGGGGAGACAGGAACCCCTGAACTAGTTCTCCGCTTCTCCCACCCATGCAGCACTGCACCCTCACCCCAACCCTCTGCCCAGAGGGCACTCAGGACTAGCACCCACCCCAGAGCTCTACTAAGCTCCCAGAAGCCCTTGGGGGCTTCCTCCCCCAAGACTGTCAGATGCCCCATGAAGGAGCCCCAAGAATATACTTTGCTAAAGAGCAGGACCCCTCCAGCTGTTCCCCCCCACACACACACGCGCGCCTTCTGCCCAGCCCAGCTCTAGAGGGAAGGAGGGAAAGAGGGGGCTTGGCGCTGCCCGGGTGAGCCAGGGCGGGTGTCACTGGGGAGAGAGCTCATGAAAAGTTAATGCCCCCTTGCAGGTTGTTGATTTTTGTTTGTTTTTCTCTTTTTGCCAGAAGAGAAGCCTCTTTCATTAGCCCAGACTGTCATTACCCAACATTAAATTTTCATAGATCGGGCGGGAGGCCGGGCAAGGGGAGGCAGGCAGGGGGGCAGCTGGGGGATCAGGCTGTGCCCGCGGGGCTGAGCCCAGCTCCCCAGGGCTCCTGCCCGCGCATGTACACTGCTAGTCTGAATCAAAATAACTACTTTTCCCCATCTCTTAGCATGGCCCACGGACTGTGCCCTTTGATCTTCCGAATGTGGTTTCTATCTTATCCCATTTTACAGTCAAGAAACTGAGGCTGGGTTTCAGTTAGTGGCTGTGCCCCTGACCTCACCAGGAATGAGACTGAGCAGAAAGGGAAACATCCTTGAGGCAACCCCAAGCAGGCAGGCAGGCAAGGGACTGGGGTGTGGTTGGGAGCTTTTTGTGGTCGGGGTAGCATGGAGACCCCCCCAGCCCCACCCCAGAAGGCGGGTGAGAGTCTTCTCTCAGCCTGGCGAGGATCCGCATGCGGGCAGGGCCTGCGACCCGCCAGGCAGGTGTCAAGGCCGGCACAATGGTGCACCTGGCATGGACGCCAGGCCTGCCCATTCAGCCTGGAACAATCCCTGCTCGGCAGCCGCTGGCTGGCGCTGAGGCCTCCAGGGGCGGAGGGCTGAGGGCAGGGGAGCAGATGGGCCTAGGGTGTCGGGTTTCCAGCCTGGGGTGGTGGGCGGGCATCTTAGAGGGGCCCGGGGAGCAGTCAGGCTCCTCCCTGCCAGTGGTTCCTGAGCTGGTGGGCAGACAGTCCGCCCATTCCCACCACACAGTGGGCTTCTTGGGAGGCTGGGGAATGTTGGACTCTGGTCTTCCCATCCATTCAAAGCTCACAAGACCTTTTCTGGGCCTTGGTCTCCTCATGGAAATGGGGATGGGTTCATGAATTATATGCGGGGACCTTGACCCCAAGGTCTGGACACCGGCAAAGCAGCAGTGAGCAAAACTGACACGAATCCTTGCCGGTAACAGAGTCCCATAGAGCAGGCCAGGGCACAGTCAAGGTGAAGGAACTGGATACCCAGCAGCCAGCCCCTCCTGGGCAAGGCAGGAGTGGAGAGGACAGGTAGGCAATGGGGCTGCAGCCCCACAGATCAGGCGCCAAGTGTGCCAGGCCCTGCCCTGGGGGGAGTTCATAGGGCTTCAGACGTGGGTGGCAGGTGGGGACTCAGTGCAGGACCAGCACACTGCCCATGCCTGGGCCTCAGGTAGTTATGCTTCTGTGTGGGTTTCCAGTAACCCCTGAGGATCCCATGTTATGCTGGACAATACTGAAGCTTGACAAGGCTGCCCTGTGTGCTGGATGCAGCCAGAAGAGGGTCCTGTGCTGGGACCCCTGCTCCAGTGTTCTCCATTCAGTACTACATAGGAAGTAGGTTGTTGACCTTGAGGAATGAGCACATGACCCCCACTGCCCAGCCAGGGTGTCCTTGTCCTAGCTCTATAGAGGGCACATCCAATCCACTTATGGTTTGGAGAATCGTCTTAGTCACTCTGAGGTGGTCTCAAGGTACCAGAGGACTGTGGGGACAGAGCTAGGGGGTCCAGAGAAAAAATAGGGAGGATTCAACCCTCCCCTATTACAGAGAGGAAAATGGGGCCCAGAGAGGCCTTTGAAGAGGTCCCTGTCAACCCTAGAGTGGGTGCTCTCATCCATGGAGTGGGGCAGGAATGAATACAGAGTGACATCTCTTGGGTCACATGGAGCCTGTGGCTTCATCCTGCTTGTGGAGGTGGGTCCCAGCAGCAGAGATCTGGGATCAAATCCCAACTCTGCTGCTTCCCACAGAGAGACCCCCGTCACTTTATGCCTCAGTTCAATTGTCTATCAAATGAGAAGACTAATAGCAAGAGAAGAGTTTCAGGCATTGCTGGGGTGGCACCCAAGGGTCCTCCACCTGGCCTGGGCACAGAGTCCAAGGTTGGTGTGGGGACACACAGTGCTTGATGAGTCTCCCAGGTGCCTTGCCTGCAGGAAGGCTTATACAAAGGCAGCCGGGACTTGAAGAGGTTACATGGGTAACATGGAGGAGGCAGGATTTGAACTCAGGTCCACCTCATTCCTGGCTCTTGACAGTTCTGTGCACGATAGGGATGGAGAAGCCTAGAAAAAGGTGGTAATGTGACTGGGGTGGCACCAGGCAGCTCCCAGGCTCTTCCAAGAACCTCCCTACTGGTGTGCTGAGGGAGTGTGGTATCCCTGTTGTTGGCACCACCAGACAGAACATGAGGGTTGAGGGGAACCCCACTCCCAACTTGGCTGGGATCCCTCGCTGGCTTCTCCAGCTCAGCGCACTTATTCTAGGAACAAAGGCAACCCAGGCGCATCCCCACTTCCTGGCGGTGCTGATTATCTAATTCTCTACCCCTCAATTACTACTTCCTGAGGGAGGCATTATCCCAGAGTGCTGCCCGCCGAGCCCAGAGGATGGCAAGGCTGCTTGGGGTGGGGGGTGGGGGATGGCTTTGGGGGTCCTCCATCGGGAAAACCCACAGCGGACAAGGCCAGTCCCTGCCCACTGCCACCTTGGGCAGTGCCCAGGAAGAGAGTTCTCCCCCAGGACACTCAACCTGCTTCTCCCAGGAACTTGGGCTCTTGACTTTGACAGTACACAGGATTCTCCAGTCAAGGGTAAATGTGTACAGGCATGTCTTGTGTGCGTGTGGGGGGAGTGTACAAAGCCATGTGTTTAAGTGTGCAAAAGGATATGAATTATGCTCACCAAGCTGCCCTCTAAACTCTTATGCTTATGCCGGAAGTTAATGCTACTCTTTGTTTTGGTTTGAGACTCTTCTCTTTTCAAAGGGCGCTGACCACTGGGGTTACTCAAGTCACTAAAGTGCTGAGAAGAAGGGACAGTGGCATGTTCAGCACAGTGGGAGACATCTCTATCACACCCTCCAAGGCTCAGGGGTCATTGCAAACGAGGTGGCAGAAAGAATGTAAGATCCAAAGAAAGGGAAGGAGTGTTTAAAATACTGTCATCCAGACACAAAGTGGCCTTGATATTCATGACCTCACAGCGGCTGACAAGTGTCAACACAAGACACTTGTGCATAACAGAAGGGGGGAAATGATGACATCAAAACAGAAGAGAGGCTAGTTGGAAAAAAGAAGGGACTCAGTGGAAGATAGATGGGGGATTAAGTGGTGAGAGGGGGTTATGATCATGGTATATTGTTTATATTTATGGAAGTTGTCAATAAAAATGTAGAAAAATGCATGTGAATCAATGCACAAATACAAAGGTGTGGATGAGTATTGTGAGTGTGTAAGACTGAGTGTGAGCAACGATGAGTGTGTGCAATGAGTTCGTGAGCAGGAGAAAGGGGACCCTCACTCAAGCACTGGCCCCTTAGGGGTTAGCAATGAAGAGAGGGCTGGGGGATGTGACTGTCTGGGCAGGCATGCAGCTATCTCTGACTTCCAGTCTGTTTCCTGCTGGACTCAGAGCTCCCATCTTCCTGTCAAAGGGAAGTGTGATCAACGGGGCAGGTGGTCTGGGGTGGTTGCAGATGCAAAAAGACTCAGGGCTGATTTGCATCTTTCATTTGCATATATTTCCATAGGGCCTACTGATTGGTTATTTGAAAGCCTCCCAAGATTAGTTATTTGAAAGCTTCCCAACTTCTGTCTGTTTGCAATGGCTCTGCTTGGAAAAAGTTCACGGATGGGGCTCTGCTTGACTGAGTGCTGAGGCTAGCCCCTGAGGGCTGAGGCTAATCTGCTAAGAACTAAATATTACTGTCTGGCACGAAGCAGATAGTAGTCCCAACAAGACTGACCTCAAGAAAGTTCTCACCATCTTCTGCCAATTTATGAGCAAAGTGTGAGTGGAGCCAAAGCAGGTGCCCACTTCTCATAGTCCAGGCTATGGGTCCCCAGCACTTCTGAGAGGTGGCCTGGTACCCCGCCAGAGGCAGCCCTGGAGGTAGTTGTAAGAGAATGTAAGGGAATGCAATTCATTCTGCTCATCTCTACCTGCTCTCGCCCAACCATCCTGCCCCCACTCGTCACCATTGACATGGGGTCCAGAGACATGGCTTTCCCCTCTCCACCTCAGGGCCAGACATTGACTGTACACTTTGAAAACTGTGTCTTCTGGTCTCTGAGTTTCTCCATATATCAGCAGAGCAGACAGCAAAGTCCCATAGAGTAAAAAAGAGCTGAGGTTCCCAGCAGAGGGGTGAGTTTGTATGTTAGGTATATATGTGTGTGTGTGTGCGTGCATGCGTGTGTGTGTGTGTGTGTGTGTGTGTGCACAAGTGTGGGTCCAGTCTGAGATGCACTTACTATTGTGATTTATGTGACAGTCTCCAACACAAGAAAAAAGGCATGCATCATGGCAGAGAGTGACATGGATCTACAGGTCTGTGCACAGTAAAGTGCTTGCTCAGTAGCACAGAGACCTGAGTTTGGTCTGGTATCTCAGTGGGCAACTGCAGTGCCAGTGCTGAGAAGGTGGAGGCAGGAGCATCCACAGAGCCAGCTAGCTAGCTAGGTTGGCCAAATCAGTGAGCTCTGGGTCCAGAGAGAGGTTCTGTCTCAAAAAAATAAAGTGAGAACAAGTGAGGAAGACGCCTGACATCAACCTCTGTCCTCCACATCCAGACACACGTGTGCACCTGCACACACACACACACACACAAGCATAGAAACATTCATGCTTGCTCAGCATACACACATATACACATGCAAAAAAAATATCGGGGTGAAAGGTCTAAATTCAAACTTCATATTTGCCTTGCTATTAAATTACCCAATTTTCCCTATGGGCTATCAATAACCCCAGCCACACAATGATGGAGCTTTTGAATTTCATTCTTCTTGGAATCACATCACATATGTGTGTATAGATACGAACATCTGTATGGTGGCATGATTATGTTATGTGCACATCTGTGTGAGCATATGTTATAAATGCATGTGTGCTTGTTCATTTATGCCCATTAGCTAAAAACGTGCCCCATCAACACCCAAGGGCCCTGTGTACACACTTGTCCATGTGTACTGTTTGTCATGTGCTTATATGTGGCTGTTATGCAAGCGGTGTGCATGCATAGGTGAACACGGTATTGCATTGGTGGTCACTTATCACGATCATGCTGACTGGGCCCCCCTCCCCCGTCTGGGTCTGCACACTAGAGAGTACACGGGCTGTGCATGACCATGTGCAGTAGGTGTGTGTACAGCACAGCATGTGTTTGCATATCAGGAGTTGGGGATGTTTAGTAATTAAATCCCTTTTCATGCTCTGCACCTGTCTCCTTCTGAAAGCTGAGAGAACAGACGTCAAACGGGACGAGGGCTGGATTGAATACAGCCAATTCTGAAATATTTATTAGCTTGCGACTCCGCTCAATGGAGGAGAAGGAATGCCAGCTAATCCACCCAGCAGCGCTCACAGCAGGGACATTTTTCAACAGGGACTTCTTATATTTCAACGACTGCTCGCTCTGTCCAAAAATGAGAGAATTTTCATCTGGGCCCACATGGGGGTTTTCCAGAACCCCAGACCTACAGGACAGAGATCAGACCTTAGCACTTGCCCTGGTTCTGGCCAACCCTTATTCTTGCTCCCCTGTTCCTGGAACCCCAAAGGTCACTCCTTAAACAAAGACTGATGGGGGGCTGGGTGATGTTGGGGTGTGCACCTTCCGTGGCACTATGTTCCAGGCACCAGGTGTAGGTCTTTCATATCTTCTTGCATCGAATCTCACACACACACATACACACACACACACAAAGGATATAGATGTCAAGAGTTCAGTTACTATATTAGGCAACTAGAAATATTTAACAAAACGGGAAACTGAGGCTCAGAGTAATGAACTAAGCTACTTAGCCCAAGGTCATGAGCTACTTCGAGGTGGATTCAGGATGCAAACCCAGGAAATTAGATTCCCCTATTCAAGTTGTCAGCTGTGATACCTGCTGCCTCCTAAGTGTACTACTAGAGACCTACTATGTGCACAGTGTTGAAAAAAATCTGATGACATATACTGGTTTTTAGCCATTTGACAATGATAGATCCATATATGTTTTTCTTATATTTCTTGTTTGGGGTTCACTGGGTCTGTGGGTTTATACTTTTCATCAAAACAGGAAAAAATAGTCATTATTTCTTAAAATATCTTTTTTTGTTTGTTTGTTTGCTTTTGTTGTTCTGAGGTAGGGTCTCACTCTAGCTCAGGCTGACCTGGAATTCACTCTGTATTCTCAGGCAGGCCTCGAACTCACAGAGATCCTCCTACCTCTGCCTCCAGAGTGCTGGGATTAATGCCGGACCCCAAATGTCTTTTTATATTTCCATCCTTCCATCTGGGATTTCATTTATACATGTGGTAGACCTCCTGATGTTGTCCAACAAATCACTGAGACTTTGGAAAATTCTGTTTATTTTCTTACCCTAGTCTTTTTTAGATTGTTTCTATTGCTACGACTTTAAGAGCACTGATATTTTCTTCTGTGGTATCTCACCCATCCAGTGTTAAAAATATTTATTTATTTATTTGAGAGAGAGAGAGAGAGAGAGAGAGAGAGAGAGAGAGAGAGAGAGAGAGAGAGAGAGAATGGGCACACTAGACCTCCAGCCACTGCAAATGAACTCCAGATGCATGTGTCACTTTGTGCATCTAACTTTATGTGAGTACTGGGAATCAACCCTGAGTTGTTAGGCTTTGCAGGCAATCACCTTAACCACTGGGCCATCTCTCCACACACCCACCCAGTGTATTTTTTTATTTCAAATATTGATTGTATTTTCACCCCCTGAAATGTTATTTGAGTCTTTTTTTTTCAGCACTGGGAATTGAACATATAGGCAAGTGTTCTACCTCAGACTACAGTCTCAGCCCTTGTTTGGTTTTTGTTGTTTTGTTTTTGAGACAGGGTCTCACTGTGCAGCCCAGAATAGCCTTGAACTCACTTTGTTGCCAAATCTGGCCTTGAGCCCGAGATCGTCCTACCTCCACCATGCAAGCACACAGGTGTGTCCCCACATACCTCCTGCTCTTTCAATCTTTGTGATGTTTCCATTTCTTCCACCTTCCTGAATATTAAGGGCATCTCATCAATGTCCTTGTCTACTGACTGTCATCTGTGACATTTCTGGGTCTCTCTATTGATTTTTTTTTTCTAGATATATGTGCCATCTTTTCCTCTTTCTTTGCTTTCTTGGTAACTTTTATTGGATTTAGGCATTTTTAAAATAAACTATATTTTAGAATAATTTAAAATGTATAGAAAACCTCCAAAAATAGTACAAACAATTCCCATGTGTCCCTATTTCAGTAACCTTTTCTCATTTTATTTTTATTTTTAGTAACCTTCTTGATACTGGTACACAGCATCTAACCAGAAAGAGTTCATGGAAGAAAAGGGCTTATTTCTGCTTATAGTTTTGAGAGGAAATTTCATTGCAGTGAGGAAAGGGTGGAACAGCAGGAAGCTGGCTCACATTATCACTTATCAGCAAGAAGGAGCTACTCTGAGTCCTGGGCTTGGAGCTGGGCTACATCACCCCAAAGCTCGACCTCAGTGACACACCTCCTCCAGCAATGCTCACCTCCCAAAGGCCTCACAACTTTCTCAAATTGCCACCAGCTGAGGATCAAGTATGCAAAACACATGAGCCTATGGGTGACATTTCTATCGAATCTCCACAACCCCCATCCACTTTTCCCCATTGTTAATATTTCACATTCACATTGGCATGTTACTCTAACTAGCTCCAAACTTTTGGGGTTCACCAGTTTTTCCATGAATGTCCCCTTCTTGTCCCCAGATCTAATCCAGAGCATGACATTGCATTTAGTTGTCATGTCTCCCCAATTTCCTCTGGCCTGGGACAATTTCTGTGTTTTCTTCTTGAATCTTGAGGTGTATTGACCAGATAGTCTGTAGAATGATCCCTAGTCTGGGTTTGTCTCATAGTTACAGATCTGGGGAAAGAATACCACCAAAGCAAAGGGCTCCCCTTACGGCATCATATCAGGGATTATATGATATCCCAGTGACATCAGCCCATTGCGTGGTCAAGTCGCTGTTTGCCAAGTTTCCTCACTAGCAGTAGTAATGTTGCGCACACTCAAGCAGCTTAAAAAGGAAAGGTGTCTAACCCATCCAGTGTATTTTTTTTCCAGCTTACAGTTTCAAGGGGGAAGTTTCACCATGGCAGGGAAAGATTGATCAGAGTAGACAACCAGGTGTCACTCTGTGACGCATGTCCTCCAGCCAGGCTTCACCTCCCGAAGGCTGTATCTGCTGGGGAGTAAGTATGAGACTTAATCACAAACACAAGAGGCTATGGGGGACATATTACATTCAAACTACCATAGGGCCATAGCTAGATGTATTACTAGGAATTATTCTGGGGAAAAGATATAACGCCTCTCTTCTGCTTATTCAGTTGTTGGATGCATGAGCTCATTTGTATTTATTTTGTGCTTTGGATTAGATCTTTCTGTCCCAGGATCTAATCCAGAGCATTTCACTGAGCTCAGTGTGGTAGCTCATGTCTGTACTTCCAGTACTTATGAGGTGGACACAGGTGGATCGAGTTCAAGACCAGCTTTGACTAAATAGTGAGTTAGAAGTGAGCCTGGAATAGATGAGCCCCCTTCTCAACAAAACAAAACATCACATTACATTTAACTGTTATGCTTTCTCAATATCCTCTGCTCTATGGCCATTTCTCAGTCTCTTCTTTTTTTTTCATATTTTATTTATTCATTTTCAAGCAGAGAGAGAGAGAGAGAGAGAGAGAGAGAGAGAGAGAGAGAGAGAGAGAGAGCACCAGGGCCACCACCTTGTGGGTCTGGCTTATATGGGTACTGGGGAATTGAACCCAGGGCCTTAGGCACTGGAGCCAAGTGCCTTAACCGCTGAGCCATCTCTCCAGCCCTCTCAGTCTCTTCTGACTATTCATGACCTTGGCAGTGTTGGATGTATTCACTGGCAGTGCTCATAAAATTTACAACATTTTTAATAAGCCCTTGATTTGTAATAATTTAAATTCTATACTACTTTTAAGCTTTTATTGACAATTTTCATATATATATATATATGATTTGATCCAAATCCCCTCCCATTCTTTCTTTCCCCCTTCAACCCTCCCCTCCCAATGAAGCCCCCACACGTCTTCTTTGCAACCAGCCCCTCTTCTATTTTGATGGTTTTGTTTTTTTTGCTTTGCTCTCAGCCATCATCCATGATGACATGTTGATGGCCCGATATGATGCAGGTCTCGTGAGGTCATAAATGCAATGACCATTTCGTGTCTAGAGAAGTGTCTCCAAGCACTTCTCCTTGTCCTTTGGCTCTTACATTCTTTCCTCTCCCTCCTCTGCAATGCATCCCGAGCCTTGCAGGGTGTGGGAGCTTTTTCATCTAGCGCCGAGCACTCAGCACTCACTCCTTCTCAGCACTTCGGTAAGTCTTGAATCTCCCTAGGAGTCACTACCATCTGCAATAAAAGAAGTTCGTTAAAAGTGAACACAGCAGTCATCTATGGGCATAAACATAAATGTTTAGAGGGAACGTTGACAGTACAACACATCCGTTTAGTCATGCAACAGTAGTAACTTCCCCCCCCCCCAGGACCTACGACCTTCCCAGCCACAGGCTTTTGCCCAGGTTTTCAGTATCAGGCATGAATTCCCTCCAGTGGAGCGGGTCTCAAATCCAGCGAGCAGTTGATTGGCTCAATAATGGTCATGTCACTGCTGTACCAGTGGGCACATTTGCTTGGCAGGTTGGTTGAGCATGTTATTTGATTGTCCACGTT
>PVHP010012241.1:0-42443 GCA_004024765.1 Zapus hudsonius
TATTCTTACCAGCTTACCTGATTAAAAGAAAAGCTGCCATCTGATATTTTTATTGGGTCAAATTTTGTTTATAAATTGAGTTGCAGAATATATTCTCATGCTAATTGGGGTTCCAGTCTAAATCTGTCAATAAACATGATGTGTTTTTCTATTTGTTAAATCTTCTGGGGTTTTTTTCAGTGTGTATTGAAATTTTATTCAGGTTGGTCTTGTATATTTCTTCTTAATATCTTTTTTAGTTGTTATTTCATTTTCTATTATATATGGAGGTATGCTATTTCATTATAATCTAGTTTGTAGCTTACCCTGAATAAATTCCTTCCAAGGTATTTTATTCCTCGAGATTCTGTTTCAGTCATTTCAGGTTGCTATATTAGATTACCATGTACCAGGTGACTTAAATAGCAGAAATTTATTTCTCATAACTCCATGGGCTTTAGAAATCAAGATCAAGGTGTGAGGTCTGTGAAGCATACAGTGGCTCACAGTGGTCGCCTTTTCACTGTGTCCTTACGCACTGAAAAACAGAGAAAAACAGCCCCAGCGTCTCTTCTTATAATGGCTCCCTCAGGAGACTGTGCCCTCATGCCCTAGGAACTGCCCAGGCTCTATCTCCTCCCACCATCACACCGGGAAGTAGGATTTCAGCACGAACTTGGGGAGACACAAGCATTCAGTCTAAAACAATTGATATTAAAAACGGAGTGTCTTTCTGATTTCTAGACCTTTGACTCTTGGAGTTTTGTAGCAAAGGTGACGAGGACTGCTGAACTTATAGCTTACAACTTAGTGAATTCATTGATTACTTCTAGTAGCTTTGGGCAGATCGTTAATATTTTCCCCAGATCCACCTTTACCTCCAATAGACTGTTTAGATTTACTTTGCTGGTACTGAAAAAGGAAGTTG
Organism: Zapus hudsonius; assembly: GCA_004024765.1. Classification (NCBI taxonomy): domain Eukaryota; kingdom Metazoa; phylum Chordata; class Mammalia; order Rodentia; family Dipodidae; genus Zapus; species Zapus hudsonius. The sequence goes on from PVHP010012241.1 coordinate 908, forward strand.
CTGAGGTTTTGATTATAGATCAACTTGGGAACAGCTAATATGGTGGCAATATCATGGTCCTCTGCATGAACTCAGGCTATCTGCTGTGCGGTGACCACTTTCAACCTATGAACTTTGCAGTTTGCTCAGAGCCTGGGAGTTCATTTCAAATCCCACTGTTACTACTGGTTTATTAGGAGGCAACTGAGTTATGTTTAAGCCTGTGTCCTTCACCCTTCACTTAGTCAACTCATCGGACATCAATATTTTACGTTTCCATTTCTCAGGCTGGACAATCTCAATTTCCTCTCATGTTTTCTGAGCCTGTGTTGCTGCCTGTGGATGTCTTAACCTCGTGAGCAGTTTTTGTTGTTGACTTCAGCTGTTATGCTTAGCTCCAAAATTGACATTTTGGTTGCTTTAAATGCGATTTACCTTTTTATTGAAGGTGAATGTTTGTTTACATATCATTATACTGGCTTTCTGGGTGTGTGTGTGCGCACAATGTGCATGCACATAGATGCATGTGCACATGGAGGCTGGAAGTTGATGTCCAGTGACTCCCTCTGTTGCTCTTCTTCTCTTTGTTGAATGAGACACGGTCTCCCACTTGAACCGAGAGCTTACTGTTTTACAAGTATAACTAGCTAGCTAACTTATCCCAGGGACCCTCATCTCTGCCTCCCTCATGCTGGGGCTCTGGGTGGGTCACCATGCTCATGGGACATTTCCGTGGCTGTTGGAGAGCCAACACCTTGCATGGAAAGCACTTTGTCTACAGAGACAACTCCCCAGCCCAAGGGCTGGTTTTCTAAAGCCTCTTGTCTATGGTTTCCTGTCCTCCTCTAAACTTGTTTAAAAGACTTAAGGATCTCATTCAGTTCCATGTCTGGGCTTTCTTAGGAATGGCTTCTGTGACGTTTTCATTCTCCCCTGTGATTGGTCCATAGTTTTCCATTTGTTTGCCTTCTGATCTTTTGTTCAGAACTGGAGTGTGTAAATCAGTACAACGTGATTCTGGACTTCAAACCTCACCACTGCTTGTCCTGATGCTTATTGTTGCCATGGCAACTGCTCACCTTCACCACTGCAGTGTTCTGGTGCTTATTGTTGCCATGGCAATCTATCACCCTCACCACTGAAGTGCTCTGATGTTTATTGTTGCCATGGCAACTGTTCACACTCACCACTACAATGTTCTGATACTTACTGTTGCTGTGGTAACCACTCACCCTTACCACTGCATGTCTTGATGCTTTTTGTTGCCATGGCAACTGTTCATTTGTTCAGTTACTTTTCTAGGATATATACTTTTGCAAATTTCATAACCTTCATCTTGCGAAGCTAAAGACGTGTTCTGTGATCTCTGCAGTGAGTCTGATCAGTGCTTCCTTCTTTTTAATCTTAATCCTCACAGAGATTTTTCTTCAACACTAGAAGTGAAAAATAAAATGAAAATACTTGTCTAGTTTTTGCAGGTTCTTCTATCCTGGTGCTCACCTCAACCCTGCCTCTTTGCCCTAGCCTCTGTCTCCTGCTTCGTCCAAGCCCAGCAGTGAGAGGTGCAAGCCAGGCATCCGCTAGGTCCTTTTTCTGAGCACGGATCTGGGCCTGGACCAGATCCACTAAATGTACTCAGACCCTCTCACAGGTGAATGTTCCCAATATCTTCCTCCTCAGCCTTCTACTTCTCAGGACTTGTGATGTGTTGGTTACCTGCCAGCCTCTGCCCCAAGCGGAGTTTAGGCTTACAAATTTCTCAAGGTGCTTATGGCTGATGCCAACATCTGACAGGAGGGTCCAGACAGACATGTCAAAATGCAATCACACTGTCTTTCCAGCACTCTCTGACATCAGCAAACTAGTACCTGGAGCTCTGGTCATTCTCCTGAGAAACACCTCCAGCAGGACTTCACCTCCCAAGGCTCCACCTGCTGGGGACTAAGTAGGAGGCTTAATCACAAACACTTGAGGCCAAGAGGATACTTCAGGTTAAGCCACCACACAGGGCAGAAAGTCTCTTAGATTCTGAATGTATGATTGTGGGGCTGGCTACCCTTGGTGCTACGCCCGGAGGGCAATGATGTATGGACTTCCAGGAGGGCTCATCTGGGAGCAGTTGTGACTTCATGGTGACACATGAAACAGCTCTGTGTTCTTAGCCTGTCTTTACTACTTCCCTAATCGCTAATGTTTACACCATTTTATCTACAACTCCAGATTCCCCAGCCTCCACCCTTGAGCCTCACCCTCCTGCCAATATTTACATAGCACAGCTCTGAGAACTCCAGTGAGCTTAAGCTGTGGATTCCCAGTATAGAGTGTTTATACTCTTCCCCAGTGTGATATCCAAAAGGACCTAGGCTCATTCTGGCTCAGGGGCTTTGGACCTTTGCATTCGTGGGGCTTCTCGTTTCTATTATCCTTTCCTCCACCCTAAGAGGTACTCCTGTCACTCCCCAGATGGCCTCCAGGGAGAACAGGGGACAGTCAGTGTGCTGACAGAAACTACTTTAATCTGAGTATTATCACACTGGTGTTCAGTTCCTGAGCACCTGCCAGTTGGGGGTCTGTCAGTCTCTCACCTTCTGCATTCTCCTGAGGTCTGTTCTGCTGCCCTGTGTGTGTGTTTACGTGTGTGTGGGGGGGAGGGAAGCTGGGGGAGACGATTCTCATTTCCTCCCAATACTTTCACCAAACTTTATATCATCTAAGGACTCTTTCTCTCAAAGAAGCAAAGAAACTCTCTGCTAGGCTATGCCAAAAAATCCTGTCCATTCATTACTTCAATAACTTCCACCCAAACCAAGCTTATAAGGAAATAGCCAAAGTACAGACCAGTAAAAGAAAATCCAGACATTCCTATGCAGTGAGATCTCCGAGGCTGTACTAAAAGTTTCCCAGGTTAACCCATATTCCAGTGGAGGAAGGTTATGTCTCTTTTTTTCTCTCTTTTAAAAAAATATAAAATTCCAAGTTTCTAATTTAATTTAGTAATTTTGTTATACATAATTCTCTTCACTGTAGGATCTTACACATTTGTTCCTTGGCTTCTCAGCTTTAAAAGAGGAAGGGCCCTGGAAGAGAAGGAGAATAAAATAGTGGTGAGAGAAACCGGTTACTTCTTTATTTATGGTCAGGTAGGTTCAAACCGGAATTCTGTCTTTGTAGTCCAATGCTCCCATTTTCTGCACAGTACTGACAACATTCTTTGGTTTGTTTCTTTTAGGTCTTGTACACAGACAACACTTTTGCCATGGGACACCTGATACAGAGGAAAAAAGTCCATGTTTTTGGGGATGAGCTGAGTCTGGTGACCTTGTTCCGATGTATACAAAATATGCCTGAAACACTCCCCAACAATTCCTGTTATTCAGCTGGTAAATAACAGTCTTTACCTGGTTATTGTGGGATGAAGGTAGACTACGCTGGAAAATCTGAATTGTAAAATGCAAAAAAAAATGGTGTCATTCTTCTATATACCTTAATCTCTCTCTCTCTCTCTCTCTCTCTCTCTCTCTCTCTCTCTCTCTCTCTCTCTCTCTCTCTGTGTGTGTGGGGGGGATCTGGTGTGTGGTCGCACATGTGCGCATGCACAAACAGGTGAAGGGTAGAGGGCAACCATGGGTGTCATTCTTCAGGTTCTGTCCACTTTATTGAGCCAGCATCTCTCCCTTGCCTGGAAACCCCAAGCAGACTAGACCGTCTGGCCAGAGAGACCCAGGGATCCTCTTGACTCCACCTCCCAACTGCTTAGATGATAAGCACGTGACATGATACCCAGCATTTTAAATGTGGGTATGAGGATAGAATTGAGGTTTTCATGCTTGCATGGCAACTGCTTTATAGCCCTGTACACCACGCTTTAAAAATGCTCTAAAATGCTAACCTAGTCTGTTTTAGTGAGGAAACTGGGATCATTACTGAAGGGGTGACAATCGAGTTCTAAATCAGGGACAATCCTGAGCTGTATTCTCTCCAGCCATGGAGAACAGCAGCAGTGACAGCAATGCCTAATAATGACAGAGCACCTGCCTGTCAGGCACCCAGCTAACCTCATTTCAAGGCTTCTCCCAGCTTTGGCAACCAAAGTTACAGACCTCGATTCAAATCAAGGCTGCGGAATCTGGAGTTGTAGATCAAATCACCATGAGCCATGATGGCTCAGTTGGGCTCCTGTGCAATGTAGGACAAGTTGCACAGTGGCTTTGCTTTCAGGGTCAGACAGGTGCCTCTGAAAAACGGACCCTTTGAAGTGACTTTGGGACGGCACCGCCCCATCTGTGAGGCTCAGGGGAGACAGGCTGCATTAGTTCCTGGTCCTGCTTCCCACTCAGGCCCTCATTGCCAACATGGCCCTCATTTTAAACTGTCTTTGTCTTGCTTGTGTTTATTTCTCTCTGGAGATTTTGACAGGTTTATTCAGAAGTCCAGGAAATGTCTCCTGTCTCACAGAGCTACAGTGAACACTGTGGAGCTGAGGATTGGGAAATAATTTTAACTATTTCAAAGGCATTTACAAACACCCAATGAATCATTTAGAAACTGAGGAAAATAGCTCACCATCAAGGAGGTGATGTCACTGTAGATAGTCAGCCCCAAATCACTTCGGTGGGGGATAAGGAAGTCTGTCAAGTCAGAAGTCCCTAATTTTCATAAAGAAACCAGTCTGTGTGCCCACTGCTGACCAGCACTTGGGTATTGCAAAATACTTATCAACAGTGACGCCTCTCCCGTCTGTTGCTACATAGGCCCACTGTAGATGCTGCAACTTGAGCTTTAAAATGTCTTTCTTTTTCCTTTTTTTTTTTTTTTTTTTTGGTTTTTCGAGGTAGGGTCTCACTCTAGCCCAGGCTGACCTGGAATTCACTATGTAGTCTCAGGGTGGCCTTGAACTCATGGTGATCCTCCTGCCTCTGCCTCCCAAGTGCTGGGATTAAAGGCGTGCACCACCACATCCAGCTAAAATGTCTTTCTAAACATTTATTCCACCTGCATTTCCTTCCTATTCTTCAGGTGTCACAGGTACTTTACTTTTTAACAAGAATTACCTTGATTTTAAGGATATTTCTCAGCACTAATACGTAGGGTTCTATATGAAAACTATTCTCATATGTTTCAGGCTTGCACTTTATTTTAAGGTGAATTTGTTTTCCATTCATAAAAAGGTACACGATAGTGTCTGAGTGCTAATATGATTCTATAACACAGGAGAACTCAAATGTCAACCAGTACAATACCAAGGACTGATTTATATTGAAAGCTGTATCACCGTTTCATTAATAAATTGAATATGCTTATTGTGGAAAAGGTTACAGGTGACTGTTAGAAGCGCAGAAAAATTGAAATAGACACTCCATCTGGGAATTGTAAACAGACATGCACAGTGGTCCACACCCTCTGTCTTCAGGGTTAACATTACTTAAAGCCCTGCCTGTGATCTGTAGCTGTGGTCAAAATATTAGTTGCATCTCAGTGTCTATGGCAACCAGTCTATTAGTAACTAACTGTGTTCTGGTCTTTTGTCTAATCTTTTTTTCTTTTTTTTAAACTATAAAGGTGACTTACCTTCTAATGCCAGTTTTATAAAGTGTTTACACTACTGTATGTAATGTCCCAAAAGGACATTCTGTCATCTGTGTTGGCCCTGAACTCAGATGTTGGGGAACAGAAAGCAGGCGTCCCCCTTGGATCCTGGTCTATGCTTGCCTGGAGGGGTGACTGCTACATAGTAGGTGTTCACTGACCTGCTGTGGCCTGAGTACTTGTGGTGTTCAGGCTTGAAGACCAGGTAGACATGAACATGGGCGTGTCGTATAGTGAATGTTCAATGATCACAAACCAGTGCGCCTGCATGTTAGATCTGCCAGCTTGGCAATTCCTTGCCAGTGAGTGTGTTTATTTCTTCTCTTGATGAATGTCTTTTTCTTTTCCATCTCTTTCCTCTGAAATGTGGCCAGTTATTACCTAACCCACTGAATGTGGTCTCTGAATTGTATTTGTATTCCTAGTTCACAGGATGCTTCATTCTAAATTAGGCACACACAAACATTAATTGTTAGAGAGCTTATAGCTTAATTGCTTTTTTTACTTCAATATGTTCATGACTATTAATTTTACATTTTAGCATATATCAACAATTGCTAAAGCCACATAACAATGTCTGTCTTTAAATTTTTAATTGAAAAATTTAATATATGAACATACAGTAATTTGATCATGTTCCTGTCCCTTTATCCTTTTCTGTCTCTTCTCTCTTGATCTAGGTCTCTTCCTGAGGACCTTCCATTTCAAGCGTCTCCTTCCTGTTTTGTTGTCTTGTTCTTTCTGTCCCTCCCCCCTCCATCCTCCATGTAGAAGTGGTGATGGGTTCAGAACATTGCAGGTCTTGTGGAGCATCCATATCCCCTGTGGGGTCATAAATGCACCAACCAGTCTGTTCATTTGCTTATGTTCTCTGGATCTTATCACTAATGATTTTTATTATACAGATAAGCATTGTCATTTAAGAAAACCTAAACTGTAGAAGGCTGTAAAAGAAATCCAAATAATGTCAAAACATATAAATCTAGAATCTGGACTCACAGACTCAGTGTAAAACAGTTCACCAGCGTGCTGGCCAGTAGTCAGGTTTCTTTTTTTTTTTCTTTCAGAAACAAGATCTCACTACATAGTCCAGGCTGAATTCAAAGTCACTGTGTAATCCAGGCTGAACTTGAACTCATGGCAATCCACATGCCTCAGCTTCCTGAGTTCTGAGATTATTGTAAAGCACTCCATCCTGAAATTTTTAATATACATTACAAATATATATTATATAATATAAATTACATATATTATGTATATACTCATGCACAATACATGCATGTATGTATGTGCTATGTATTTTTATTTAATATTTATAACATTTCTCTTATTAAGAGTAAGCAGCACCTACCTCTGACTACATAGCATTCTAGCATTGAGCAAGGTATAAATCACTTTAACTTGAGTTTGCAGTTTGTCATTGAGTCCCTTTTTATATACGTTTTATATACATTGAGCTCTACGTCCATCTGAATCACTGGTGCTTCCTCATGCTGATCTCATTTTCTTTTATTCTGTTTTGTTATAAGGCTAATAGAATTATAACAAGTTTAAAATCCCGTGGTGGGATGTGAATGTCTGTGCTGATCATTTCTAATAGCTTGTTTAAGGGTCTCTGTATTGAGCATCTAACTAAGGCTTTTGTCAATCACTCTCCCAGGCATCGCCAGGCTGGAAGAAGGAGATGAACTTCAACTTGCAATTCCCAGAGAGAATGCGCAGATTTCCCGAAATGGAGATGCCACGTTCTTTGGGGCATTGAAACTGCTGTGACCCACTTATTTGAGGGTTGGCTTATCCCTTCCCCTTCTCAGTATCTCTGAGAAGCTGCATAACTGGAAATACTGAAAGGGAAAAGAAACACCCACCATAAGCCGTTCCTGTGACCTGCTTGTTTTGTTTTTTGCTAAAGCTGGTTCAAAACTGGAAATTTCACAGACAACCACAATGAATTATGAAGAAAGAGCCCATAGTCAGAGAGGTTGGATGAAGAGTCTGTCCACTGAAGTCCTATGTGGACATGCATTCTTAGCTTCTCACTAGGAGACTCACAGCTCAGAGAGCAGGTAGGAGGGCTTCCAAAGTGGTCTGGACACATGGGTCTTAAAATGTCCACAGGACGAAGTGTAATTCAGTGGCAAAGCACTTGCCTAGCAAGAGTAAGGCCTTGGATTCCATCTCCAGCACTGAAAAAGAAAACAGAAAATAACAAAGAAGAAAGCAACAAAACAGTGGTCTTCCCCAACTCACTATGGCACGTGGACCCACACCAATAGAGCATTAAAATATTTATGAACAAATTCAGGATTCACTTCTCTTTTCACATTAGAGATCCTGTTCTTTTCAGCTAATATTATTGAAAGTAAAAAAAAAAGAGAAAATTCTAGGAATCTGAAATTAGATATGGGAACATACATCGAAGTTGAATTTTTGTCAGTTAAAAATAAACTTAGAATCTAAGTATATGGAAAACTGAGTAGCATGAAATAATTAGACTGAACCAGGATACACTGTGTGTGAGTCTTCTTGATGTCATTTACGCTGACAGTTTCATCTTGAGTCTTATCTTCCACAGAGGGAACGAACTCCCTCATTGTGGTGCATATATGTTTGTTATAGCAAATATCTGTTACTTCAGAAGCTTATACTATTGGATAATCTGATTAATACATATAAAGCATCAATTGAAAAGTAGCTACAATTGCACTTAAGTAGAAGAAAATCTCCATGGGGATTACATGTATGATAATTTTATATAATTTCCCGTTATTCCCAGTTCTGTTTCAAACTGCTGCTATTATAGTGTAAGTATCCCAGCTTTTGAAAAACCATTAATGTTATTTGCTTTACAAAAGTTGAGATTTAACCAAAGTTCTGACGATCTGAAGGGAAACACACGTACTTGCTCCTTATGAACAGGGATGTCTCTGAAGACACCACGTGTTTCATCGAGAGATCATACCTGAGAATGCTGCCCTGTGTGACATTCGTGACATCTGTTCTTCTCTTCCTTAGTTAAAAGTTAATTACACTAGATATCTTATTCTGTTAGTTTCAGTAGCATATGTAAGAACAGAGCAGCCTACATCCATTTCCCGATGAATCTTATAATCTTTTAAAGATGTTGTTTTCACGACAAAGGAAAACAATTTCAATTTTGCTACTCAAATCAAATTTTGTTTAAAATTTTGTTCCTGCATCTTTTGCTTTTTGGTTCGAGTGAAATATACTTGGCAAATGATTTGTTTTACAAAAGGATAATTAAAAGAAGAAGTGGTCTGAGGGAAGGGCTTTGCCATGGGGGAGGGGCTAGTGCTAGTAACTTTCCTAGGGTGGCTGCTAACTTTGATTGCCAAATAAAAATACCAAGCCTTCCCCGAATTGTCTGTTTGTCTGGCTACACCCATCGTTTTGTTTCTCTCTACACAGCTGAAACATTAAAAGATGATGTGAGCAATATTGTGGGCTGTGATTATATATATTCTTATATATTATATGATTATATATATGTTATTATATATTATAATATATATGTATAGACACACATATACATTAAATTATGTGGAGACCAAAATATTTTCTATGTCTGTGAAGGATACTTCACACACATGTATGTATATGTATATATGTATATACATTGTTTCTTCTAGCATAAAGTTCAACAGAAAGTAATACTGAGTTGACAGATTTTGGTTTGTGACCTACAACATGCACCAGTGTTCTTTTTTGAAAATGTATATTGGCAACCAAAGAAAGGCAAAGAAAGTATACATCCCGTCTCTCCAAAGACCTTAGGCATGCCGGGTTTCCTTCTAAGTTGCTATGTTCCTGAAAGGGACCTTCTTTGGCCTTAGTATTCCATTTAAACAAGTAAATGTGCTTCACCGGCAGATACCAGCGGCAGCGAATGGCACATTTTTAACGCTCATTTTGGGTAAACCAGTGAATCCCGATCTCCTCATATGTGAAATCGGGGAGAAATTTTGATCTGTTAAATAAGAGCTTTTTAAACAAACAAAGGCGCAAGCAAAGAGAATAAGATGAAGAAGCAGCAGTTGCATGGGACTCCCCCTTGCAGCCATAGTCTGACTTCCTTCCTTCTTACCTGACACCAATTGATTTTAGGAAGAAAGAGGCATGTTGGGGTTTCCCTGAAACAAAGCCCTGTAAACATCTTCTGACCTCAATCCCAAGTGAAGAGCTGCGATCCCAGGGACCATGTGAGCTTCTGAAGTGTTCTCTTGTACTGACACCCAGGGGACATGAGGTGGCCTTAGCTCCTGGTGGCCCGTGGAGGGACACTCTGTGAGTGAGTGCTCAGAGAAGCTTTCCCTGCTTGAGATGATGGATGGAATGGCTATTGACAGATGCATGCATAAACACGTTGTGAGCTCACCTAACCTGAATGCATTTTTGCAACGTGGAGGAAGTCCTAGAGCCTCTCAGCAGATCTCAATAAGAGCCAGACCATCACCCCACTGACTGTCATACTCCTCCCCGCCATTCAAGACTGTCACTGTTTGGACTTCTATCAGTCTGGAGTCAGTCTGTGTCTCTCCAATTTTTACAAATGACATGTGTGTTAGTCAGCTTTCCATTCCCATAAGAGAATACCAGGGATAAACTCATGGTTTCACCCATAGATGGTTGGTTGTATTGCTTTTGGGGTCTGTGGAAGGCAGGACATCATAGTGGGAGCATGTGGTAGGGGGTTGCTATTTATGTCAAGTTGTCAAGGAAGCAGACACACACACAGAGACACAGAGAGAGACAGAGAGAGACAAAGACAGAGAGAGAGAGAGGCCAAGGACTGAATAGCCCTTTTGAGGCATATCCTCAATAACCTAATTTCTGTCCACTAAGCCTCACCTTCTAGAAGTTCTACCTGCTACAGTAGCCCAGGTTGTGAGCTAAGTCTTCATCACAGGGCCATTGGTGGATCCAAGAGCTCCCAGGCACTGCAGGATGGTCCCTTCTGTGCAGCGAGATAACTGGCAGAGTCCCTAACAAAATTTGTTGGAGGCAACACTTCTTTGGCCCAAATATCACCCAGCAGATACAGCCAGGAGAGCCATCATCTTTTTGTTGTAGCCTATTTTTGACTCTCTTGGTCACCAGTGTTTGCTAGTAATGCCAGTAGACAATAAAATAAAAATTTCTCCAAATTTGCCTTAGACACATTTACTTTTACAAAGTAATATTGTAAATGTTGTTAGATTTGACTAATTTTTATGTATTGATCATGGTTAAAAAGGGGACACAAGAGCTCAGAGCACTTTCTTGCTCTGAATTCCCCTTCTTTTATGGTGGAGACACAGAGGAGGGACTTTGAGGGGCAAACCTGCTTGTTGAAGAAGCTCCTGGCCCTACCTTCCCAGATGAACTGGAAGTGGATGCTATGTTCTGAATACAGTCTTGACCTTCGCCAGTGCCATTATCTAAGAGGTATAAATATTCTATAATTTCCTCTCGGATTTCTAGTCAGCCAAGATTTGAGGAATTCCAGCCTCACATTCCAGCTTCCATAACTTCACCAAGGCTCCCCCACCATGAAGGCCTAGCCCCTCTCAAGCCATGAGCCCAAACAGACCACTCCTCTCTGAAGTTGCTTCTATCAGGTTTTGGTTATAGCAATGAGAAAAGGGTTTAATACAGTGTGTGTGTGTGTGTGTGTGTGTGTGTGTGTGTGTGTGTGTGTGTGTGTGTGTGTGTGTGTTTTACCATTTAAGTCACCTTGAAAAGAGGAGGGAAAGAGGAAGGGAACCGAGGAACCTGGAATTCAGGAACAGCTCTCACCCATCTATCTGTCCTGGAAGGACACTTCCATTTTCCACAACTCCATCCACCTGTGATCTACACCTCAACCACCTGCAATCTATACCTCACCCACCTGCAATCTACACCTTATCCACCTGCGATCTACACCTCATCCACCTGTGATCTCCACCTCATCCACCTGTGATCTATACCTCATCCACCTGCAATCTATACCTCATCCAGCTGCAACCTACAACTCAACCACCTGCAATCTACACCTCATCTACCCATGATCTACACCTCATCCACTTGTGATCTCCACCTCATCCACCTGCAATCTACACCTCATCTACCCATGATCTCCACCTCATCCACCTGCATCTACACCTCATCCACCTGCGCCCCTCCACCCATTTCTGATTAGCCAGAAGTGTGGGAACATCAGAGGTAGGTTGTATGACATTCAGTCTGATCAGAGAGGGGAAAGGCCAGGATTTAGACACCTGGTAGCCATGGAAAGAAAATAAACACAAGCAAGAGGAGCTAGATGGAGGTGGATGGAGGTGGGTGGAGGTGGATGGATGTAGATGGAGGCGGATGGAGCTGGATGGAGGTGCATGGACGTGGATGGAGTTGGGTGGAGGTGGGTGGACGTGGGTGAATGTGGATGGAGGTGGGAGATGGTGGATGGAGGTGGGTGATGGTGGATGGAGGTGGATGGAAGTAGATGAGCTAGATGATCAAGTGTCCAGACAAAGGATCAGGAACGGATGGAACGACCCTATGGGTTTGGGCCTGGGATAGGAAAGGTGGACAGTGTGCAGGACCGCAGTGTCTGCACATCCCCCTCCCCCACCACATTCCTTATCCAGGGCCTTCTTCCACATGAGAAGGATCCTGCCAGCTCTTCAAGGCCGGGAGCGTATAGCCCCAGGTTGCCACTGGAGTGGGGACATGCTCAGTGTGTGTGGCGTGGCAGAATTCGTGGGAAGTTAAACACAACCACATTAACTTTGCATTTCCAATAATGTGATTGCATAATGCATGCAGTTTGACTCTTGTAATTTCAGTTGTTTATTTTACCCAAGTATGAGCTTCAAATTGAGAAAGCTTCCAGATCAAAGTCCAAATGTCACAGTAAAAATAAACAAGGTATTCCTCAAACAGCAAGCCATCAAGTGAGGAATTCCCTGGGCCAACCTTGGAAGTTCTACAGTGGAGATCTGCAGAAGTCCATCTGTTCAGTGTGTGTGAAACCCCACAGATGAAGTAAGTAATTGTGCTGTGTGTGTGTGTGTGTGGACACAGTGAAAACAATCAGAGAACTTTTACATTTAAGACAGGATTGAAAATCCAAATTTACCCCTTGCCTGTGATCCTTGCTGGGAATATGTGTGGTCTGGTCAGCAGGACACAGCTCGAATGAGATTGAAGTTCAGACAAGCACCATGAGCTGTACTATAGATGTGGTGGTTGTGGAGGAGGGCGTTGCTGGATGTCAAACCTGTGTTTTCCCTTATACTAAGCACATGATCTACCAGATGCATAAATCTAAAATATCAGTTAACTAGTACATGATTGACTTTGTGCCCAGAGGTCAGGATGAAACCACCCCAGTACAGTTCTGCAATCCCTGACCTTGTGCTATCAAGTAGGGACATGTTACAAGCTGCTAGGGAGGCTGGAGGCTTTGTCTTTTGAACTAACTGCCTTATCACATTCACAGCTGGTTACACACCCAGGAGTTTTTCAGATTCAAACCCTAACCCTCTGCCCTTGTTCAAGTCTCCTGGAGCCCTCCCGATGAAAGATGCTAGAGTGAAACCTACCTCCATAAAACAAACACTATATATGGGAGATTTCATATATATAAGGGAAATCCCTTCCCCTTCCCTTTTCCTTTCCTTCTCCCCTTCCCCCCTCCCCTCCCATTGTTGTACACATGAGCAACCACTAGAGGGAAGCACATGCATGTCTAACGGGAACCATCTGGTTATTATTTCTACATACAAGAGATTAGAAGAACAGTAAAGATCATCAGACCCTGACAGCTTGCCCTCCAGTCTATTCCAGTGTGCAGTGAAGGTTTGGGATGTCCGTTTCCCTGTTTGCTCTCAGATTTAGCTGTGGCCAACAACTACCATCACCGAGGATGTGGACATCATTAGAGCCCTCCAAACTGGGTCAAAGGGAAGAATGAAGAAGTTATCAGCAGGTGAAAAGGAGGCAGGAGAGTGCCCTCCACCCAGGGGCTGGGGTACGTTCTGCAGGCCTCCCTCTCTCTGACTGTGATCAGCTCCATCCTGGGCTGGTACACCTTCTGCAGGCCTCCCTCTCTGACTGTGAACAGCTCCTTCCCAACCAGCACGTTTTTTCTTGCTCTTCCATGTTTGGTTTACCAAATTCCCTTTCATTTATCTGCAGTTCTGACCCAATGCCTGACAACAGCAACTGAAGGAAGGAAGGAAGGATTTGCTCTGGCTCACAGCTGAGGAAACCCAGTCATCATGGTGGGGAAGTCATGTTACAGGAGTGGAAGACAGCTTGGGCACATTGTGTCTACAGTGAGTACTCGTGCTCAGCTCACTCCCATTTCTGTCCAAGACCCCAGCCCATGGAACGGTGGAAGACATTTTCTCTGATATATATATATATCTCCTCTGCCCTTCACCAGTCCCCATTTCTCTTCCTCTCTTCCTCCCTGCACACCCACAGTGACACGGAAATGCTCACTTATCCACCTGGTCATTTTCCCAGAACATCGTATATTCAGATTATTCATAAAGTCTGGAGTCCTTTTCAAATCAGTTTCCTTCATTCACTATTTGCAGTAAATGCTCCTGCATGTCTTTTTGTGGTTTAATACATTGTTTCTCTTTATTCCTCAATAATATTTCATTGTGAGAATGACCAGTAGTGGGTTCCACCTATTCCATGAAACCTTGGCATCATTGGATTTTTAGCAGTTATGAAGGCTATAAACTCCTGTGTGCAGGTATTTGTGTAGATGCAAATTTTCTTTCAGTGGGATAAATACCTCCTGGCTGGCTGGCCCGTGTGGTGGGCCCTGCTTAGTCTGGTGGGAAAGAGCACGGCTGTCTTCCACGCTGCTGCTCCCTGTGCGGACGGTGCATGAGGTCTCCAGGTGTTCCACATTCTCCACAGCATGCTGAAGTTGCTTAGAGGTTCAGGGAAAAAATGCTGAAACTTCCAAATGGAAGGGAATCTTAACTTGCTTTCTCTGTGGAAAGGAAAGTGCACCTTCAGGGGGAGGACTGTAGGGTTAGCTCTGTGTTTTCAATCACTTTGACCTGGAAATATTCCAAGGGACACCTATGATGTTTCCTTCATCAAAAGACCCTAGAGAAGGACCAGGCATGGTGGTAGTGCCTCTAATCCCAGCACTGAAGAGGCAGGACAATCAAGAGTTCAAAGCTAGCCTGGGTTACCTGAGATCTTGTCTCCGCCAACAAACAAAACGACACGAATAGACAAAGAGGCAGAGGAGGGGCATTGTGGGTATATTAGCAATCAGTCTTTTGGAAAACTCTTTCACTGAGATCACCAACATCCTAGAATTACCAAATCCAACCACTTAAGCTGTCTCTGCTTTAAATTCTCAAGACTTTCACAGTGTTGAGCACTTTCCATTTTAGGCATGCGTTAATTTTACTTATATCTGGGTCTAATATAATGATGGTCACCTAGTTGCTTATATATGCTTATCATCTATGCATATCTTTCCAAAGCCCATCCATCTGTCACCACTTGGGAGCCTCCTTACCTTGCACGATTGGTCTAGAAGCCAGGTGTGGAGGCTCACGCCTTTAATCCCAGTGCTCAGGAGGCAGACATAGGAGAATCACTGAGTTCCAGGCAGCCTGGGCTAGAGTGAGACCCTACCTCAGGAAGGAAAAAGTTTCTGCAAAATTGGTTCTTGCTGCATCTCTTCCCCGAGTGCAGCACATGTGCCCTCCATCCTGCCTCCGGTCATCTCTGTCATTTGTCATGATGTTTGTGGTCTTCTTCCACAGCACTTTGTGCATAGGGATCAGTCTTATGAACTATTATGTTCAACTTCAAGTGCACTCCTCTTAAGCTTTGGTGACTCTGTGTGTGTGTGTTGTTCAGTGGTGTGAGTAGGGACAAGTGTGTGTGTGTTCAGTGGTGTGAGTAGGGAATGTGTGTGTGCATTCAGTAGTGAATAGGGAATGTGTGTGTGTTCAGTGGTGTGAGTAGGGAATGTGTGTGTATGTATGTGTGTGTATGTGTTCAGTGGTGAGTAGAGAATTGTGTGTGTGTGTGTGTGTGTTGTTCAGTGGTGTGAGTAGGGACAAGTGTGTGTGTGTTCAGTAGTGTGAATAGGGAATGTGTGTGTGTTCAGTGGTGAGTAGGGAATGTGTGTGTGTGTTCAGTGGTGTGAGTATGGAATGTGTGTGTGTGTTTGTTCAGTTTATTCATGTATCAAAATATCATAGAGTAGCAACTAAACACACATTTGATTACTAATCAATTTTTTAAGTGAGCTATAAAATGGTTGGCTGGACCTCTACCCACTCACTGTCCAAGCATACCCTTCTCCAGCCCGTGATCCACCATTCCGTGAGGAGAAGTTCAAGTTATCAGAGTCTCATTGTCTGTGCATTGTCTGTAAATTGAAGGTCTCCAAGACCAAGTGCAGGTAGAGTTTGGGTATGAAAGTGATCGCAGCTTTCACTCGCTCTCCTCAAGCAGACGTCCTTCCTTCATGCTCCAAGGTGCCTCTACATGGCCCTTTCTTTCCCGTTTCTAATCAGCATTTCAGTTTAATAATGAATTAGTTTAATAGGCCCTGAGCCCCAGAGGCAGCTTTGTTGAATTTTTTCGTTGGCACTTGAACTAGACTAGCCAGGTGAGACATCACTGGGAGTCAAGGGATTCATCCATATTGTGAACTGTGAAGAGATTCCACAGAAATGGGAACATCTTAATGACTATGTTACTAGTATCTAGAAAAACAATCATGTTAACTCTTGTGTTATTCACACTTATCTTGGAGTTCAAAACCATCAATTTGCTTCTAGATTAAACCCACCAGGTCAAGCACAGTGTGTCTAAGGACTGTAAACATTTTAGACCTTTGCTAAGAAAGGTGTTCTGTACATGTTTACCCATAGGCACCCTGGAGGAGAATGTGTGCAGATACCACCGCAGCTGGGGCCCAATGGCTTCTGTTTTGTCTTGTCCAACCCCCAGTGCCAGGCATTTAGTTTCTTTGCCATGGAGATTTTGTAGATCCTCCCATTTGGAATTGCTTTATCCTTCTTCCGAAATGGCATATTACAAACCTTCTGTGTCTCATTACCTGTCCCTGACAAGCAACACAGTGTTTCCTCAGCAGCCTCTAAGCTGGAGTCCCAGGAGCTGGTGGGAATGATAGCTGTGTTTATTTTAGATATACATCTGAGCAAGGCCTTAATCCCCTGGGCCTCAGTTTCCTGGTCACTGAAGCAGGACGCTAATCTAAGGCTGGGTTGATGAGAAATCGAGATGAATTTATAAAAGCCTGGTTCAGTCCTGCCTGTGGCAGTAGCTGTCTGCACACCTGCGGCCACCTTTCTCACTAGACTGGCATGGATCAGGACAAAGGCTATTTCTGTGTTTCCGAGGCAGTTCAGGGTTAGCAGAGCTGGAGAAAGTAAGCTAAAAGTGCTGAAAAGCTGAAAATGTCCTTGAGCCTGTGCGAATTAGATGTTCCCCATTAAACTCATGTGTTCTGAATGCTGGATCCCCAGCTGATGGTGGTTTAGGAATTGGAGCCTTGTTGTAGGAGGCGTGTTGTTGGGGGTGGACTTATGGGTTTTATAGCCAGCTCCCCTTGGCAGTGTTGGGCTCACCCTGCTGTTGGCTGTTTGCTACCTTCTGTGGCAGAGGTGATGTCCAGCCTCTGCTCATGCCATCATTTTTGCCTGTCATCTTGGAACTTGGAACTAAGCCAAAATAAACCTCTTCCTTCCACAAGCTGCTTTTGTTCTGATGCTTTGTGCCAGCAACATGAAGGTAACTGGAACAACCAATAAGGGGGAATCTTGGTTTTTCCTGATCTCCTTTTCCCTAGAGGAGTGAAAGCAGTCCTTTCCTGGAAATCTAAACAGGATTCCACCCTTTTCTATAAACCTGACAAAGTGCCCAGACACCTGACATGGCAACTGATAAGACCAGATCAGTCACCAGCTGAATCACCCCACTTGGGGGCTTTCTGCTTGGCTTTACTTAATGGACTCTTCTTCCCATTTCTGGATACCCTCCTGCTGCAAGGAGCCCTGCCTTCTTCCCCTCTCTTAAGTGCTCATAAAATTTTTCAAAACTTCACTCTCTATGGTCTGTGAATTTCATCAAATTTGTAAGAACCTGGAGGCCACTGACTCAGAAGTTTTGTGTGACTATGATGGTCTTTCCCTGTAACTTCTGAGACAAGGTCCAACCAAGAGCCTAGAAAGGCTCTGTGATCTCAAAGGCACCCCAAATTCCCATATTATTTCCCCCTTTTCCATTTCCACTGCTAAGCACAGATTTTGGCACATAAGAGCTATTGGTTTGCGTTTCTTGATTGAAAAAAATCAATGATTAAATAAATAAACCCTGTTGCCACCTTAATGGGGAACACGTGAAGCTGTTTCTGAGATTTCTTCTCCATGATGCCTTTGTAACTGTACAGAGGCTCTTACTTATGCATTACCTAAGCTCTTCACTAGAGGGAAATAATTCTTTTATATCTTAAGTAAACAGAGATTTGAAAAGCCCACAAAGGATTTGTTAATCATTCTACCTCCTTTCCTGTGTACACAGTTTCCTCTGAGTCAACACAGCAGTTCAGTAGCGTTTCCTTTCAATCACCTTTGTAACTACAAATGATGTCCAATAAGTGACAAGTCAAATCACAAATAGGAGATGGAAAGGTGATGTTGGGGGCCAGGGACATGACTCTTGAAGTCCAGCCAGCCTGACTTCATACTGCCCTGAAGCCCACCAATCCAAACACTGGAAGTTAAAATAATAACATACAGATGTTCTCTGAATACATTCTTTTGGTGTAAATTTATAAATCTGCCTTTAAATACTATCATTAATTTTCCATACCTTGATAAATATCTTCAATACATTTTTTATACTTTTCATAACTGATTTAACTCTTTTTGGTAGCTTGGAGTTGAAATATGGGCTTATCTCCCATCAAAAGAACAACCACAAAACTACTTAGAGTTTCATAATTCCGAATGTTTAGGGAATCTGAGTTTTTCCACTTTTTTTGTTACAAAGAAAACATCGCAATAATGAATAAATATAAATAAAAAAACTAAGAATGAAAAAAGTAGGATTATGTCCCTAGCCCCAATTCTTAGCAGCACTTGGATATTTTAACAATGTATCTTAAGAAGTACTATGATTAAAAAACATCACTTGATAAATATTTGTTTTCACTTAGGCTTTTATGTTGAACATCTTACTTTCAGCTCGATTGTAGTAAGCCAAATTACTTTGGCTAAATTGCTTTCAGCCTAATCGTCTGCCGTTTCTTAACCCAGCGCCTCATATAAGTATGACCAATTAATTGAAGTAATTTTAAAGTGTTCTTCTTCATTAGAGATTGTCTTTGGGGATCAATCAATCATTTATGTGGAATTTGTAAAGAAAAAAAAGTCAGAATTAAAAGTTTCCAACTAGCCAGACATTCCCCATTTTCTGCTGCTAGTTTAAAAAATGTTAACCTTTTAACCAAACCTCAATAAAATGGCCCCTTTGAGCTAACATACCTGATGGTAAAAGATTACTGATCAAATATCTCATTTCCAGCATTGGGAAATGATATCAAAGACACTTCCTTCTGAGAAGAGGTAAGGGCTCAATAAAAGGAAAGTAGTTATTTATTTAAGCTAATTGTGAGCAATAATGGCCTTTGAAAATGATCTCTCATGTAATTTTAATATTAAGAAATTGTCTTCTTCATTAAGTACCAGTTTAATGCTTCATGGGTTTATATCCTCATTGCATGAAAATTAGTGCTATTTTTCAGTTGATCTAATTCATAAAAGGAACCTTAAAGGCCTTGAGAGGACCTGGCTTCCATCCCATCTTCACTGTCTCTGTTGAATACAAAAGCCTGCCCTCCTCCTTCACTGGTTACCACTAGATGGGGGAAAATGGGAAAAGAGCTTTTGACTAATAACAGAAAGCTCCCTTCTCTGAAATGCCAGCCTGTAATCTCAAGCGCTGCCTTTTTAAAACAAGGAAGTGATTTTTTAATCACAAGTGAGTCTCACCCCAGCTTTTACCTGCTCTGTGTTGGGACAGTGCACAGCTGGGACCTTATTCCTTCCGTATCCTGCAGCATTCTTCCCTTCCAAGGACTAGGAGGAAATGGCCAGAACACAGAGGTGGGAGTTGGGGCAGAACAGAGGATGTAGGTGTAAGTGCTGTTTGGCTTGGAGACCAAGATAAGGAGTGGAATATCGGTTTACTAACTAGCTCAGTGTTTTATCTTTTTTATTTAAATATTTATTTTTATTTATTTGAGAGAGAGAGTGAGAGGAGAGAGAGAAGAGAGAGAGAGAGAGAGACAAGCAGAGTGAGTATGAGCACACCAGGGGCTCCAGCCACTGCAAACAAACACCATACTCCACTTTGTACAACTGGCTTTACCTGGGTACTGGGGAATAGAACCCGGGCTGTGAGGCTTTGCAAGCAAGTGCATTGAACCTCTGAGACACCTCTCCAGTCCTCAGTGTTTCATCTTAATGATCAAAGAAGGGAGACCTGGTCTTTAAAATCCCCAAAGTGAATATTGATTTCGATGTGTGCTTACTGCCAAGAAGAGAGAGAAGAAAAGAGGCTGCTGGGAGGACCTGGCAGTTTTGGTCAGCACCTTGGAACTTAGTGATTTCACTATGTTCTTCATGTGACTAAGATGTCTGGTGTCCCACAAGGTAAGATGGCCATGCTGTGAACCTTGGGATTAGCCAGAAATTTTGGCTCACCTCTAGTGGTTCTAAATTCAAAATGTTAAAACTTTGACTATTTTGCAAAAAATGAACATCATAAAATATTATTGTCCTGTTTCTACATGTTGAACATTATAACTTCTGGAAAAATTGCTTTATCCATAAAGAAAAGACTAATATAAATTCTCAAAGTATGATGTATTCAACTGTTAAATCCCATTTGCTATGTTTCAAGTCCAAGCAGCCAGTCAGTCTGATATCTGACTCCTTCGGAGCTCTGCATTAAACCCTTCTGTCAAGTTTCTAAGCGATTCTAATCAAGTTTTTAACCCTAATACCTTGGAGTGTAATCTTAGCAATTTAGAGATGGGTCTCTACAGAAGTTATGAAGTGATCGTGAACTCATTTAGGGTGCATCTTAATCCAATGTGATGTGACCCTACAAAAGAAGAGAATTTAAACACAGACATCCACTCTGGAAAAGTGCTATGTGAGCATGAAGACCTAATCTATAGTCCACGTAGAGAGACACAGAACAGATCCTGACCTGAAAGTCCTCAGGGGGCCTGGACAGGTTTGTCTTTCTTGCCTGGCCTTCAGAACTGGGAAGGAAGTCTCTGTTGTGGGAGCCACCCAGCCCATACATCTTACAGCAGCACTACCAAACTAAAGCCTGATCCCATCCGAGGATCAACAAGGGTTTCTTCAGGAAATCAGAAATTTCTTTTCAGTGTTTCATGCTGAATGAATTCAACACAGGAAATGGGTATTAAGAATACCATGGGACCACTAGGAAGGATACATACAAAGAAAAAAAAAACTTCTAGTCTCAGGAGGCAAGAATTATAGATGCTGGTTTCTAAAACATGTTGGACCAGCTCAGAAGGTTTGCAGGAATAGATTGACAGCTTCAGGAGTTCATGCCCATTGGCTGGTAATACACTGACACCTACACGATGCAGCTGCTGGGAGAGACGCTACTTACTTTCTGCTTCCCTTGCCCTCAGTGGAAGGATTCAGGGTGAAGCCCTCTGCAAGAAATGTAGGTTCTAGATTTCCAAGGAAGAGCAGAGAGGTATCGAGGAAGCACGCAGTGATAGAAACAGAACATCTAGTAAGCTGCTACCACCCACCATTAAAATCTTCAAACAGCACATTTTTTTAAAAAAATGAGTGAGAGAATATAGACATGGCATGACTTCCTGTCACTGCAAACACACTCCAGATACATGCACCGCCACTTTATGACTTTACATGGTATGATAGTTTGAATGTATGTTCCCCATAGACTCAGGTATTTTATTAAAATTGAGTTTAGGCAGACTCCTGCTCCAGGGGGCATGTCACTGGGGGTGGGTCTGAATTCCATCCTAAAGGTATGAGCAGAGGTTTGAGCTCTGGCTGTGCATGCTTGTGGTCTGGCTGCTTGGTGGTGTCTCTCTGCTTGGATTCATGAATGTAGGCAGCTTCTTCTGCCATTTGATGAAACTTCCCCTGGATCTGTAAGCTTGAAACAAATCACTTCCTCCCATAAACTGTCTGGTTGGATGTTCATCCCAGAAACGTGGAGCTGACTGCAACCATGGATACTAGGGAACTGAACCCAGGCCAGCAGGTTTTGCAAGTTCCTTTAACCAGAGTCCAGTGTACGTGGTTATATCTACTCACAAACAGGATATGCCCTTTCACGTTATGTGATCCTTTGGCAGGTTTTATAAAGCAGAGCTCTGAAGTTGCTATGGTTTGATGTAAGGTGTCTACTCCTGGTTTGCGCATTCATTTCCCCACTGGGGGCACTGTTTTAAGAGGTTATAGATCCTTTGAGACACAGACCTAGCAGGCAGACACAGGCCACTAGAGTTAGGTTTTGAGTGTTGTATCCCATTCCTGCTTTATGTCCCATGCTTCCTCATTCACCAGCCTCTGCCTCACACTCCTAGTGCTACAGAACTAAGTCTCTTCAGCTGCCCGGTCTGCTCTACCTGGCCCCTCTGAGCTATGAGCTAAAACAAACTTCTCTTCCCTTAAGTTACATCTGTCAAGTATTATTTCATAGTGAGAAACATGTAATTCGTGTGTAAGTGAATTGCAACAGTAAAGCTACATAGTTTTGGGTTTAAAGAGGAGGCTTTGTAATCAGCGAAAATGTCTAAATGAGTCTGGACCCTGTATTTCCTCCTGTGTGAGTGGGGATTGACTCTGAATCGACTGATATGTCTGTAGAGTGGTCTGATAACAATAGTCACCTTTAAGAGTCATGATGGGGCTGGGAAAACGGCTCAATGGATAAAGTACTTGCTTGCTGTGCAAGCCTGAGGGCCCTAGCTGGGTCCTAGAACCGTTGTAAAAAGCTGGATGCTGCAGTGTGTCTGTAATTCCAGTTTGCCTACAGTGAGAAGGGAGACAAAGAAGGGAAAATTGCCTGGAAGTTTGCACACCTGGCCTGGCCAACAGTGGCGAATGAGTCACCTTGCCTCAAAAAGGTGGAAGGCGAGGAGCAACACCTGAAACTGCCCACTGGCCTCCATGCACGAGCCGTGGCGTGCACACACAACACACCAGCAACTCTAGCCAAAAGAATCAGCATTCAATATATATATATATATATATAAAGAATCAGCGTTTGAGCAACAGAAAGTCCACACAATGACTTCCACATGGCCAATCAGTGTTCCATAGCTGTCAGATGTTTACATCGTTGTTGTTACTTGCTTCATCTCTGTGATATGAAATTAGTTATTTGTGCATTTGTCTCTCCAGGGACATGCTGTGAGCTCAAGGTCAGGAGCCTGACCTTTTCTTCCACTTTATCCCAGTAAACAGCACACCACACAATGTGGTTGGAATTTGGTGACTATTGTTACTGAGGTTGTCCTTATGAAATAACATCAACCATCCTAAAGGTTTGCAAGAAGTCTTGAGTTCATTCAACCAAACATCCTTTCAATAATTTGGAAGTTAAAACTGCTAACATCTACTTGAACACCTAAATCCTAATATCTTTCTTTTCCTGTGTGCAAAGAGATTTACAGTACAATGTGGAGAAACTTTATCAAAGGGATTACGTGTTGGGATGGGGCGAGGGAAGCATGGAGTGAAAGCAGGCATATGTCTGCCTGCAGAAGATAAGGGTGTGTTTATCCAGCCTGTCCTCCTACGACAAGTTAATAAGTTCAACGTTCATGTTGGAGGCCGCAGGAATTAAGTGAGTGATTTCCTTTGAACGTGAACTTGATACATTGCTCTCTCATGTGAGGCTGCTGGGGCATCTCTGCAGCAGTTGGCTTGTCAGGGTGAGAGGGAGCACAAGCATGAGGTAAGAGAATGTGAACTTAAGCAATGTACCTTGAGTGAAGTACAGGCCTAGCTCAGAAGTAATCAAGGAAGGTGAGCAGCCCTCAGAGGGGGAATGACCCTACCAAGGACTGTGAGGAGTGTGTGCAAGAGCTTCTCTGGGGATCTGTGAGGGCTGGAGTTGTAAATGGGCAGCACCATGTCCACTGCTCCTGTCTGGGATTTCCTGTGTGGCTTCTGCTCTGAGCCCTTGGCAACCTCACCCCTGGTTCCAGTCATTATGTCACTTCCATCGTCCAGTAGCTCTGGCCAGCTGTCACGATTGGGTCACAAGTGCCAGTCACCCAAAGGACTGGCTGTGACAGCAACACACATGTTCCAGCACATCTTGGCCATTCTGGGTCCCAGGGCCTGGCGAGGCCAGTTTCAGCCCTGTAATAGAGAGGCTGAACACAGAGGATGGGGAAACCTGGACTGTAAGGAGGTGGGGTGATCCAGGGACTCCACCTTGCCACTGAGGTTAGCTGTGAAAGGAAGGGGAGAGAAGGAGGAGGCAGTGCGGCACTGTGTCTCTCTGCTTTGTCTGCTGATGTGCGTTGTACAGGTGTCACATGGATGGTATTTTAATGCTTTGCTGTAAAATGCATTGAGGGCACAATTAAGTATAAAATGCTAATATGACCACATCTCCTTTAAATCTTTTTATTTATTTGTGGAGAGAGAATGAGAGAGAGAGAGAGAGAGAGAGAGAGAGAGAGAGAGAGAATAGGAGTGTGGGCATTAGGAGTACCAGGGCCCCTGGTGCAAATGAACTCCAAACCCACATGCCAGCTACTGTATCTGGCTTTATGGGGAATCAAGCACTTTAACTGCTGACCCCAGCTCCTCTTCTCATTTTTAAATCACCAAATTACTCCTAAGCCATTAGTCATCCCATCGGTACAGACCACCAACACGATTTAATTTAGGATTTGACCTGACAAAGCCTACCTTGTTTATTTTTATTTTTGAGACCGACTCTTACTTGCTATGTAGCCCCACTTGGCCTTGAATTCACGGCAACCCTCTAGCCTCATCCAAGAGCCTGGGTTACAGACTTGTGCTACCATGTTGGCTAAAGCCCAAAATTTTAAGTGATTAAATATAGCATATATTTAAAGAAATCTCTCTCTCTCTCTCTCTCTCTCTCTCTCTCTCTCTCTCTATATATATATATATATATATATATATATATATATATATATATATATATATATATATATATATATATAGTGTGTGTGTGTGTATGTGTGTGTCTGTCTGTCTGTCTATCCTGATTTATTTATGTATATATATGTCCTGATTTATCTTTTCTGGACCAGCCCAAACCCCTAGAACAAAAACCCAGGCACACTTTGCCAGCAGCAAGTGGTGAGGACACACAAGGAGGAAAGAGGAAGTACCCAGTTAGAATCTAAACCCATAAGTAAACTCACTATGGTAAAATTTCATTTAAAATCAGGTCTTGGTGGATAAGAAAAAGAGAAGATAGCACTGTGCTCTCTCAACAAGACGTGAACCTGGGGTCACTGGGGTCACTGTTTGCTTTCTCCAGGATGCCACATGTCTAGGTCTGGGCACTGCTGCTGCTGCAGTACAAGGCCTGCTTGATTAATAGTGGGCAGAAACCTACTGGTTCCTAGCTCAGGACTGAGAGGACACGGCTGCTGGGGACCTTCTGGTGTGACTTCCACTGAATGGAGGAAGACGTCACATGACCAGAGAGGACCTAGAAGAAAGAGAAGGAGGCTTGTGCTGTCCCTTGAATGTCAGTTGTCCCCTATAGGCTCGTGTGTTTGAAGACTTGGTCTCCAGAAGAATGAGTGGATCTGTTTGGGAAGGTTGTGGAATCTTTAGGAGGCAGCAGAGTGCTGGAGGAGGTGGTCACTGGGGAGTGGACTTTGAGGTTGTCTCCTCCAGGCCCAACTGAAGCTCTTCCCTCTGCTTCCTGCCTGCGAATATCACACCAGCTTCTGGCTTCCAGCCCCAGTCTCCCACCTCCTCCCACCATGATGAACCCTCCCCTCAACACTGGAAGCTAAACTCAACCCCTTTCCTTCCTTAAACTGCTTCTGGTCGCCTGTTTGTTCACAGCCTGGAGAAACTAAGTCATAGACTTGAAGTCATCCAGGTCAGGAATCTACCCCACTGGAACCCATCCTGTGACAGAGCATTCTTCCCCTCAGAGCAGGGTCCCCTTCATCTGAGCCATTAAGTCACCTCTTAATAGTGACATTGCATTGACAAGGAAATTGTCATGCATGAACCTTGGGGGACACATTTAACCATGCTGTGCGATATATGGCTATTATGTCTCCTTTGACTCCTCATGGCCAACTTCTCAGACTTCTCTCTTGAGCCAACCTTGGCAGGTTTTAGGAGTGCTGCCCAGGTTTATTACAGCATGGAATCTCTTGGCTGATGTTTTCCTCATGAGGACAATGAGGTGTTGGGAAAAGTGGCATTTTCTCACTTCCCATCCAGAGCACACAATGTCACTATTGACATGGCTGTTGGTCACCAGGAAGGAGGTTACTATCTTCTTACACCCAGAGTCTGAGAAGACAGGGTTCACTTCCTGTAGGTAGATAATCTATGAAAATTATTTGGAATTCTCTTGCATTGTAAATTTATCTTTTCTCCCCAAATCATTACTCTATCTAAACACTTAGAGCACTTGTACATTTACTTTAAGCTTTGGACTGTCCCGTGATACTACTTAATTTATTCCTCAGAATGTTCCTTATCAGTCTGTATGTAGGTTGGAGGATGTGTGAAGTGATTTTCATGGAAGTCATTGCCAGGTCCCAGGACTTCTCACTACTGATTATGATACGGATCATAATACAGGGAAAATCTTGATACAGTTATATC
Source organism: Zapus hudsonius (assembly GCA_004024765.1). Taxonomy (NCBI): domain Eukaryota; kingdom Metazoa; phylum Chordata; class Mammalia; order Rodentia; family Dipodidae; genus Zapus; species Zapus hudsonius. The sequence continues at coordinate 27,415 of PVHP010012241.1, forward strand.
TCCCCCCCCCCCCCGAGTTTGTGTCCTCCAGTGTAAAAGAATTGTACACAGGGACAGAAATAAATTTTAATTATACACATTTATTCTAATTTATTAATTTAGGAAAAGTGGAAATGGATGGGGAAGTCCCCCAGTCACCATGTGGGAAGTTACAGAGTTCTCCAGCCACCAGTGTGGGGAGAACACGTGTCAGAGAGTTTAACAGAACTTATAGTGTTCAGCTAAATAAGCAGCCAAAGAAAAGATAACAGAAAGCTCCTATTATGAGAAGGAGAGGTTTATGAGGGAAAAGGTCTAGAACCTGCCCCCACACCAATGGCTGGGGTGGGGGAAGGCCTTACCTTCTCGAGGCCTGGATCAGCAGTCCCTTTTCTCCATTGCCTTGTGGGGGAAGAGACTTGACTTCCTCTGGGGAAGTGAATTTAAGTTCTCCCCAGGTGAGTCAGAGAGACAGTTGATTGGTTCATATTTGACCAATCAGTCCCTAGGTTGTAGCTCTAACTAGCTAGATACTTCCCACTCAAGGGGAGGGGGATGCTTCTGCAGAGAGGTCTGACCATCACACTTCCTTACCACTGCAACTACTATTATTGTTATCGTTTATGTGTGTAACAGTTTGTGTGTCTATGGATGTACATGTGCCATAGCACATGCGTAGAGGTGAGAGGTCAGAGGACAGCGTTGGGGTGTTGGCTTGACACAGTCTCTTTGTTGTTTTGCACTGGCAAAGCCATACTCATGGGTCCATGAGTCTTGGGATTCTCCTGACTGCCTCGAGTTCCTGTAGGCACCCCCATGGGCCACTTCATCTCCAGCTTTACAAGGGTGCTGGGGGTCTCAACTCTGGTTGGCAGGCTTGCAGAATAAGCACCTTTAACCACTGAACCATCTCCCCAGAACATCTTTATCATATTTATCTTTGCTTACTTCGTTGTTCACAAAATAAAGCAAAATAGGTTTAGGTTGTCCAAATGGCAACTGTAATTTTTGATGTCTCCATTGGACAGGATTGAATTGGATTATGCAAATATACCTGGCATTTCCAAAAGCCAATTACAATGAATAACATTATTTACATCTTAGTTGGTTTTCTCCATATCAAAATGTAAATTTAATGAAATTATAATTAAACTTCCAAGAAAATTATCCAGTTTGTCAATGAGTGAGCGACTTTACCATTTATGTGAGAAGTTAGCCTTTGGGAATAGCAAGAAAATCTTTGCAAACCTATTTAGCAGATGTCAGCAAATAAGATAAAGCCGCTGGAGTCAACTCAATATGGTGTTGGTTCCATGATAGATTTAGATTGGCTAAATAGATTTGTTTAACCAAATAGTAAACCAAGGAGCATTAACCAGATAGAACAGCCCAGCACCCATGAAATTAATAGTGAACAAAACTGGAATTTAGCTCAGTGGGAAGGTGGTGGTGTTGACCTGCTGCCTTTCCCTGTGACAGAGTACTCCAGCCTGGGCAGGAAGAGAAGCGGCTGGCCAGCAGAGGCCTCCTGGGTCTGTTTGCCAGGGCAGGAAGGGAACCAGGAGAAAGCAGGCTGGTGGGAAGACTTGATATTGGGGAAAATGTTTATATGTCACCTGCCATACAAGGAGTTCAAACTTAGTATTGAAAAAATGGTGAGTTTTTTTTCTATTATGGAGAAGAGGTAATTACATCTACCTTTCAGGAAATGTTAGCCAAAATGTGAAGGCTTGGCTGCAAGGGAGAACATTGGAAGTGTGAAGGCAGCTAGGGTGAGAGAATTTGGGGAAGCAGAGATGATAGTCTAGGGATTCAAAAATGAGGAGAAAGGTCCTCTCACAGAGGAGACCAAACTTCACTCAGACATGGCCTGCTTTCTCATTTTCCCCAGAGTCCTCTCCTCCCCTGCCTTGTTCTTCTCTCCTGATCTAATGTCACAGAGTGTGCAGAGCTTGCTTTGTTTGTGCATGTCTCTCTTACACATTGCTCTGGTTCTTGCCCAGTTCTGGAAACCAGCTCCCATCATATTCTCCTCCATGATGCCCAGTGGATGCCCGGAAGCTCTCCAGCCAAACCCTCAGTCAAGAGAAGTGGAGGGTGGTGTGGTTCACACCTCACCAGAGGCTCCCAGGCACAGGGCCACTCTCTATCAGACAAGTCCTGCTTTGTGTCAACCAGAAGGAGCTGCAGCTGACAGGATCACAGAGCCAAGTGCACCAAGCCCTTCAGCTGTTAGCTATCTGAAGTGGCAGGTGAACCCCAGCTGGGACACAGGAAGATGGCTGATCGAGTTGGCTGGGGTGTAAATCTTGAATGGCAAACAATAGCTTGGGATTGAAGTCCCTTAGATCTGTGCAATACCAGGTGTCTCTGGAAAAGCAGAGCAGGGATCCAAAATGTATGGGACTCTTGGCTCTGTTCTGCAAACTCTTGTAAAAGTAGATGTAGGAGGCAGGACCTTTCCTCTGAGGAGTTTTGGTATTGCTATCTATCTGTCTATCTATCATCTATCTATCTTTCTATCTACCTATCTATCTAATCATTCTAACTGCACCATATTCATTTTATGAGAGTTTAGTGTGAGGAAGTCCCTCTGGGCTTTGAATGGGCTTCGAACTCCCCAACTCACTGGCTCTCATGTTCTTCCTTGTCTTATGATCACCAAAGTATTGGTAAGTGCAGACACAGAGAAAGGTAGGTTATGAAAGATTTAAGAGAAAATAAAACAGAAAGGTTCCCAGGATGAGCTGTCCCCACTCCAGCTGGGAGGGGCTCTAAACTGGAACTTGGGTCAGAACTTCTTGTTACCTTAGAGATGTAAATAAGCTATCCAGCTGGGATCCTTAACTAACTAAGGACCTCAACTACTCTGTTCTTAATCAGTATCATTAGTTTATTCTAAAAGGACTGTTGATTCTCATGATATTCTCTATTCCTGAAGCCTTTCAGTCTTGGAAAACTCCTTATTTGATTAAAGAAGATTCAGTTCTCAGCAGGCTCAGTGGTTTTCCCAGAGCCAAACAGCTGGGAAGTGAGGACAGAGTAGACGGGATTCCAGAGAACATGCTGTAGCAGGGTGAGCTGAGGATTAGAATTTAGATAATGCCCAGCAAAAATTCCAATGCACCCCAAAATTTAAGGAGTACCCAAATTCTTGTCTACAAAGTTAAAGAATTAAAATCATAGACAACAAGATATTAAGGTATAGTGAGAAACTTTATTATTTAAGGGAGCATGGGGAGTTACAGAGTTCTCCAGCCACCAGAGTGGGAGAAAACGTGTGGAGAGTTTTAACAGAATTTATGCTGTTCAGCTAAACAAGCAGGAAGGGGAAAGATCATGAGAAGGAAAGATTCAGGTGGAAGAGAAATCCAGCCCCTCACCACAGGCTGTGGTGTGGGGCTGGGGAGACCTCACCAGTCCCCAGAGAGTCAGAGGTCCTCCTTCTAGGCCATGTGGGTGAGGAAGAGAGAGGATTATCTGTTCAGTGAGTATTTCCTGCCCCAGGTGAGCAGGGAGACAGGTGGTTGGTTCATACCTGCCCAATCAGTTTTAGTGCCTAGGTTTGCGAGCTAGCTAGACACCTCCCACTCAAGGGGAGGGTCTATGGAGCCTGTCTGAAACTGTCACAATGTTTTTTCCTGACTAGGTTTGAATAGAGAAGTGGCAGGAATGTTGGAAAAGCATTTGTACCTTGAATGTAGGCTGGCTTTGTGCCTATAAACTGATTCATTCAGCAGTCCAACCATCTTGATGGTGTTGAAAACAGAAGACAGAGTTTTGTTTTCTGGAAGTTTATCTTAAACACTTACTGAGAAGATTCAGAATCTAATCTTCATTAGGTCGCTATGAAACATACATTACTTAAGTTTTCTGACCCTCAAGGTGACACATGTATAAGACGGGCCATTCTAGATATTAACAATAAATATCTTATTCTTAACAGAGAAGAAACACCTAATGAGTGACAGTCTGCACCACATGCTCATCCTTAGATCTAGTTGTTTTAGGTTCTAAAATTACACGTTACATTTTAATTAAAGCTCTGGAATGAGGATGACACAGGACCCAAAGAACAACTGAGAACGGGAATTTAGTATTCCTATGACAGAAGGAGCAAAGAGGTCTGATGGGTAAGATCTTGGTCTCTTACACTTCTCAGCAGATTGGCGTCCATTTCATTACAAAGTCCTATGAAAACCTGTGCTTCAGCTGGTCTTCACTGACCATGTCAGACACTGAGAACAGGAGAATGAACGATGCCAGCACACAGAGGTGGATGCAATCAAGGATTTAAATGAAAACACACAAACACTGTGAAAAAAGAAACATTAAGTAAACCTTTTCTTCTATTTTTTTTGGGGGGAGTAGAATCTTGCTATCTAACCCAGGTTGCCCTCCAACTCACTATGTAGCCCAGGCTTGGCCAGCACTCGAGATCTTCCTGCTTCCCCCTCCCCAGTGCTGGGATTACAATCATGCCCCACCGCACCTGGCTTCATTCATTTTGACAGAGAAACTTTGAATATCATTACTGCTTAATGTGGCCATTTGATTCTCCCAGCGTTGATAACAGTTGTTTGATCTAGGCGTTTGCTATAAACACAGTCACAATGGACCCTGTAAGAAGCAGGGGCATGAAGAGACAGGTTCACCTTCCATCCTTAGGCACAGCGGTCAGCTGCTCTCACTGCTGATGGGGATGGGCAAGGAGGATCACAGGGAATGCGCTGCTCACAATTTTTCTTTCTTGGAAGTAACAGACAGACTGGTTGCCAAGGGAAACCATAGTTCTCTCTATAGAGTTTGGCACAGTTCTGCTCGACAGTAATGTCGGGCTCACTGCCATGGCTCATCCTCTTGGCCTTTGGGGGAGCATAACTTTTTATTTAAAAACCCAAGTTTCCTTTTGCCAAGTTTCGTGGAATCTGGAATTCTGCAACTACTATACCAGAAGAATACATATACCACTGTACCCGTGGAATTGGTTGGGCTGGAAACACAACTCAGAATGGCTGTCTAGTGTGTCACTTTCCCAACAAAGCTGGGGATTCATTTTCCTTCTCACAGCTGAGTCTATGAGGTCTCTCAGCTGAGGACGGTGCTCAGATCCACAGGGGTGAATGCAAATGTTCACAATGAGCTAGTGTCAAAAAGAAAAATAAACGGGAAGTAGCTGACATATTTTGAAATTTGATGTGGAGGAAGTCAGCAAGTAAGAACTATCTCATCATGAGGGCGAGGTCATCGAAGAATCACCATAGGAAGCCAGGCACAAAGAATGTCAGGGAGTTGAATTTCACGCCCCCTTCATCAATATGTTGTTGACGGGGTAGCTAGCAGCTCAGCTCTTGGATGAAGGATTGTAAGCCAGGCTGACAGACACAACAAGTGAAATGTTCACTTGCTTTACTTTAGTTGTTTCCTGGCATGAGCCAGTGACTTTAATTTAATATATTAAGTCTAACATGAGGATCGCAATGGTTTATTCTAACCACACCTTATCTCCTCCACCGATCATCCCAGGGCGTGGAAGACAGGTAGCAGACTGGAAGCATTCCGATAGAAAAGACGTGCTTTTCAGAGGATGTCATCTCCGAGGTTGTAGGGGCTCCATCTCTGCAGAGTGGACCTTACTAGGTATCTACTGAGTCTGAGTGAGGCTCTTCCTTGTGAGTGAGCATGTGGAGGCCAGAGGTTGATTTAGGCATCTTTCTAAATTCCTGTCCATATCATTTATTAAGTCACTGTCTCACTGCTTGAACCCAGAGCTTGCTGATTTGGCTACTCTAGCTTGTCTGTGGTCCCTCTGTCTTTACCTCCCTAGCTCTGGGATTATGGGCTGTCTTCCATGACCACCTAACATGTACATGGCCCTGGGGATCTACACTCAGGTCCTCATGCTTACATGACAAGTGTTTTAGTGAGTGTCTGTCTCCCCAGCTCATCAGGCACCTTTGTCATCTAAGAAGATTAAGGCCCAGGCATGTGTAGGAAGTTCTGTTTCCATTGGTTATATCTGAAGCTTGATTTTGTGGTGCTTGGAATTTAACCCAGCCTCTTAAAGCTAGGCCAGCAGTCTACCAATGAGCTATAACACCAACCCCTATGCCTTGAGAGTTTTCTAAATATCATATATCTCAGAATATAGTAATATATAAAGGATATTGTTGATGCTTTATTTTATAGAAAGTATTTTGGGTTTAACTTGATATAAGCATTTACTTATGTGCTTTACGTATGTAAGTCTCTCAGTGTTGAAATATAATGAAATATTTATGGTTTCCATAATCAAATGCATTGATTTATGACGATAATGATTGTTCACAAGCAATCAAAACTTTCTGATTGTTAATACATATATAGTAATGAAAAGTAATAGCAACAGCGCCATCAAGTGCGTTAGCTAAGTATTGCCAGAATGACCAATATGTATATATATATTTTTCCACTTTGAAAAAAAATTTATTGATACCTTTATTATCCATAATTAGATACATTGTATGAGCAAATCTTATGATGGTACCCCCATTTCACTCCTCCCTGTCCCCAATCCACTGGGAATCCTCCTCTTTGGGCATACTGGATCAATTCTTGAGACAATGCTAAACACACTCCTTTATGGTAGAGACCAGCAAGTCAAGAAGTGATCACGTGTGCAATAGTCATGCCAAAACCTAGAGGAGTAATCAATGGCTTTCAAAGTGGGCTAAGAGATCCACTCAGTGACAAGGAACTCTTACCTGGAATTGGGATCCAGGGCAAAAACTTATGGGGACCAAAAACCTGGGCTCCCAGGGGAAAGTCCCATTACCAGAGATTTACAGAAAGACTACACCCAACAGAATCTTGCCAAATTAGTCAAGGGTGTCTCATTTAACCTATACTGATCTCACTCTCTGAAGGAGATTCTGTTTGTATTTTTCAGAAGGCAGTGAGAGCTGTGGTCAACCCAATTCCACCAACAAGGCATGGGATGATGGCTGACATCTTGACCAGAGATGAACCAATGTATATTTTGAGTGAAGAAACATGTATTCAATTTAAGTAATTTACAAGCCATTACACTGAAGAGTAGATAATTTCACTGGTCTAAACTTTGAGGAATTACTGGCCATATTTGCATCACAAAATATTACAGATACATTTAAAAAATTAAAAATATAATTTTGGTCTGTAGTTTTCTAAATAAAACTTCTAATTAAACACTACGGACATCGTGCCAAAGTGCAATGGAAGGAGAACACTCACTTACCACTTGACAAGTTCAATATGGGGAAACGTGCCACACCAGTACATGATACCAGCCATGGGCATCATTTACTTTGGGCATGATAAAACACTGTCTATATGGACAAATATTGAACAGCGAAGACAGCCTTGAGTGTGAATCTCCCTCAAAAAGAGCAAATGTTGATAACTGTGGAGATGCAGCACTGTCTGCTGGAGGCCCCAGCAGCCAGTGAGCCTAGCTGACATCCAGAATCCCCAGAGCCTCCTCTCTCTCTTCAGTTCAGAGGAAATCTGCTACCCAACGGTACTGGGGAATGGAACCTGGGCCATCAGCCTTTGCAAGAGCCTTTAACCACTCAGCCATCTCTTCAGCTCAACCAAGTCATGTTGAGTCTCTGTCTTCAATGCTTTAGCGCATGCATATGCACTCACATCATTTTCCTTTTGGTTTTGGTGGTTAGTAATCTTTCTGTACTCACTCTTTGAGATATAGCATGCTCTTTTTATTATTTCAGATACCTCACTGGTGAATTTGTAGATCTTGCTCCAACTCTCGTGTTCCTTAGTTTGCCCTCAATCGAACACTTTATTTTGTTCTAAACTTCTTAAAACATTGTACAGCCTAGTTTGCATCCAGAGCATACAGTTCTGTTTTGAGTTCAGGGAAGAGATCACCACACAATTTTGCACAATGCATCAGAATTGGGGCCCTGAGCAGGGTTCGATGTTCAGCATGTACTCACTCTTGTTAAACAATAGTAAGTTTTAACCATTTTTTCTTCTTCAGCCAGACATGAATGGTCCTAATTTTAGACTAGTGCAAGATTTGAGTCCAGGTAAGATAATTGAAGGGACTCTGCCGATTTCCCAATCGCAGCATTTATCTTTAGTCATTGTATATTGACCTTTCCATAAAGGAACTTGAGAGATTTGCAGAAAATCAAACAAAGCCACACAAAAGGAGAAGAAACGGAATCCCATGGAGCAGCTCCCTGTGATGTGATCTTCCAAGCCTCCTTGACCTTGACCCAGCCTCCTCTGTTTGCCGTTTGTTACCAAAAATAGTCCCAGGGACAGCTGGCTGTGGATCACAGAACCCACAGCTGCTCTGTGGCAAATTTCTGACCTGTGTCATCTGTCCTCCAGTTGTTAAGGGCTGCCAGAGCACGGGGCTCCTTTGACAAACCTGAAATACAGCCATAGGATTGGTCCTTCCATGCAGCACTTAAAAAGAGGCGTAGACATAATGTGTCTGAGCAGGGCACCCCTAGGAAAATTGATAGGAGATGCTAATTAGGCATAGCTTAATTGCACACACTAATAGGAACTGGCACAAAAATCAGTAAAATAGAACAAAATTCTTATATTTAGAAGTTTCATTTGTTATGTGCTCCCTGTGATCTCTCTGTGAAAACATTTCTCATGTTAGGACTATCGCTCACACAGGAGGAAGTTCTTTCCTCAAATTTGTACATCCTTGCTTGTACGTGCTGGACAACTAAAGCTAATAGGTACCACTTAAAATCCAATTACAAGGAGTCAAAATAACAAAGGACCAAAAAAATGTAAAAGGTATTTGTGTGAAGTGACAGAGGGTACAGCTGAGGCCATGCCTCCCAAATACAGGTCAGAAATGTCACCTTCTTTCCCGACAGGCAGAACATTAACATGAAAAGATTGTTGAGTTCGGAGTCACTAATGGACTGCTGTCACTATTTTTAGCCTCTAAATGGAGGTGAAAATGACATCCTGGTAGCACATTGTTAGGCCACTGTTTTTGTGACTATAAAATTATATATTTAGGAAGCATGACAAGGACAACAAGAAATTAAGAGCAATGACACTTTGTGATGCATCCATATATTTGCTCTGAATTAATTTCTGCAAATGCTGTGTCTCTGAAATGTTAATGTATTCGGCCGAGGCTGAGGTGTGACCGTGACTGATGTTCATGGAGAGCTGCTGCCCACGGATTCTGGGTTGTCCTTAACTTGTAAGGGCTTAGTGTTAACGGTGACATCAAAATAAGTCTGATAATTATAAGCTAAACTTATTCTTCATACCCAGGCTCCAAGGTGGACATCTCCCTCATCAACATTGCCACATGAGAACATGTGTTCATGCAGCGGAAGGCAATGACCTTGAACCCCAAGAGTCCAACCAGCCTTGACATCTGTGCTCATTCCCCACTTTTTAGGACATAGTGTGGCTTGTTCTTGAGGATACTGTGAAATAGCAAACAAGAATATACACACATGGGCAGCATGACAGATGTGTTGTGCCCGTAAGGGGCTACATCCATGAGGGTCAGGGCTCTCCTTTCTGGCTGCATACCACACTCTGAGATTCCCTAACTCCCAGGCCACACTGCAGACCAACCGAGTCAGAAACACTGGAGTGTGGCTCAGGCCTCAATGGACCAGTACTTTAAGAAGTAGTGGAGGGGTTTCTGCTGGAAGCCCTAGAGTGTTTGGGATCTCCTGTGCACATGAGGGGCTGTCCTCTGCCACTGCTCAGGGTCTGCTACTGAACACAGAGGACCATGTCAGGTTCGGATCCACCATTTCCCACAGTGAGCAAGTGCTCTCCACAGAAGACACTGTGGACTCAGCCACAGTTAGAGACTTCAGGCAGTGAAATATAAGGGAGGGATAGTGTGAGATTTTGGATACAGACCATACATGGTACATTTCTTTCCCAAGACTGATTTCAAAACACATATTATCTAAATCATGATACACTTCTGACTCATAGTAGAAGACAGAGAGGTGACATGTAGATGACATTGTAAATAGTAGGTAGATAGACACATATAGATAATAGATAGCTATAAAGGCACATGTGTGTCAAATTTAAATCTTTTTAATATGGAAACGATTCTTGAGCAATATTCATAAATTTACAGTGATGATAGTTATGACATAAAATGCTGAATCCAGAATTAGATGTGAACTTAGAATGGCAATTGTGCTTTCACTAAACTAAGGCTTGTGACTCATTCTCTAGAAGGTTCTGGTTATTGCATTTGAGATTTTATTTGATAAAAACGAAGTCCGTATTTCACTAATCTTTGAGGGCGCTCTTAATTCCTAGATTTTAAAAGGTATTTGGAAGAGGCCAATGTATTTTTGTAGTCCATCTACAAAATGATGAGCTCCTCGCTCATCAGTGTGGCTGTAAATAGCAGCCCGTTTTAGCATTCCAGGGTTCTGACAGTACTGTTCACCATCTATGGCAGAAGTAATTTCAACTTGGACTTCACTTTCTCCCCTGTCACAGTTCATTAATTACAGTAATACTCATGGAAAGTATAAATATAGAATAAATATGACCAAAGATGGATGTCAATTTTAGGATATAAACCAGACAAAATATTATTAATCTTTGAGTTTATTTTTGAAAATTACCAACAGTGTAGCGACCAGAGAAACAGATGCCAAGTGTCTGGGACTGATTACACACACCCTTAAAGAAGGGTGTTCAGGCTGGAGTTCTAAGGAGCCCATCAGATGGCATGTCTCATCCACACACCCAGAAATCCCTCCTTGTCCTGAAGGAGTCAGATGAGAACAAACTTAGAAAAGCTGGGCTGGTGGCACAGGACTGCAATCCAGCTACTCAGGAAACTGAAGCAGGAGGATCATAAGTTCAAGTCCTGCTTGAGTTACAGCATGAATTCAAGGCCAGCTAGGGCACATTAGAGTCTATCTTAAAATAAAAAGTCAAAAAAAGGGGAGTATAACTCAGTGGTAGAGTGCTTGCCTAGAATATGGGAGCCCCTAAGTTCAGTTCCTAATTCATGAATAAAGAGAAGAAAAAAAGAAAATAAATATACTTAAAATTTATGTAGAGGGACTGGAGAGATGGTTCAGCATTTAAGGCACTTGCCTGCAAAGCCTAATGACCCAGGTTCAATTCTCCAGTGTCCACATAAAGCCAGATGCATAAAGTGGTGCCTGCAAATAAAATTTATGTAGAAAAAAGTTCAGATTCCAATAATTATAGTAGGCTCTCCTTCTGAAACCTGAGTTTTTGGCTCATTTTCATTTGGGCTGAACCAATCCTGCCTTTTTTTTTTTTCAGAGTAACTGGGTAACTCCTAGGTTAGCACAGGAGAGATAGGAAAGTGGAAATTGGCCTTCATACTTCAGGTGATCACACAGAGGGGAGGACGGTGTTGTCATCCTCTCTAAGAATTAATCTGAACACAGAACCAGAGTTAACATGGGTTTTGTCTGACAGAACAATGGTGAACCTTCCAGAGCAGAAAACAAGTTGAGGACAGCTGGAGTAGAGCCACACGGATTCTCAACTGGATCAAAGCCAGAGACAAGGTGATGAGGACACCTGCAAAGACCTGCCAAGGACACAGTGAGCCTCCAGACATGTGCCAGCGACCAGGTCAGGGCATCGGCTGTGCCAAGCTCAGTGCGGGGTAACCACAGCACTTGTTTGGCCTGACAGGTGGCCATGAGCTGGGCCAAGAGGGGAACAGGTGCAGGGTGCTGAGGACAGGGTGGTGCTGGGCCCAGAAGCAGCCCTGCTGCTGCTTCAATTGCTCAGGAGTTCCTTCCATGCTTTCCACAGTAAAATGCAGAGTCCGAGAGCTATGCAGGGAGCTGGGTTATTTTTACTTATATTGGCCATGGCCTTCAACTGAAATAGTGACAGGGAATGGATAAGATGCTTCTATGCCAATGAATATTTTAGGCTAAAGGTGAATACAATATTGTCATTTCGTCAGGGGAGTCAGCAAGTGTTTAACTGACTCATCGTTTTCACTGTAACGTCCCATTCAAATCAGTGTCTGGATTCAACCCTAAGGCCACCTTCTAGATGTGTGACACTTCCTCAGCCTTTCCCTGCCTCAGTTTCCTTCAAAGGAACACAAGGATCATTCTCATCAATGTAGCATAGGGGCACTGTGAAAATTAAATGCATTTATTCTTGAGAAAAGCCCTGAACCAGAAAAAAAGAGCGGTTATTATGTTCTCAAAGGCCATTTACACAAAAGACTAAGTGAGAACTATCGTAAAACCACTGGCTCATTAAGGTTTTACTGTCCTGGCTGGCTTGGGGGGGGATTGGCTTCACGGGGCAGGGAGGGGGTGATTGGCTGAGGGGCAGTGGAGTCAGCCTCAGTTAATGGCCTGAACCATCTCATTGTCAAGAAAATAGCAACAACTGGAAAAGATTGGGAGCTTGGGTTTTTGGTGTATAATTAAGAGGATATCAAACAACCCGTGTCTATAATTAAGAAAGGAAATTCAGTGTGGAGACATTTAAGAAAACGAGACCCTGTTCCGATGTTCCCACACTCGGGACACTCCCCAAGGAATAGGCCGTTTTAAATTGGAAAATGGCATCTACACGTGGGGAAATGCTGAGTAAGTGCACAGAGCGAGCCATGTCAGCACCTGGACCAAGCAGCACGTCCACCAGAGTGTGAAGTGAGGAAGCCCAGCTGGACATCTGTCATGACTTCCCTTCCCCAGAGGCTCTTCCCCTGAAACCATGACCCCAAATACATCTTTCCTCCCCTTGGTTGTCTGTTTATGTGAACACAATTCTTGATTTCTTTAGAATAAATTCCTTAAGAGCAATATCCTGGTACCATGTACCACAGTGGCTGTGCCAGCTCATGCCCTGGGTGTACAGGAATTTCAGGTGCTCTGCAACCTTGACACCAAGAGGTGGCAGGGGTGGAGACATCGCAACATGCTGCTGCCCACAGCGGCCTCAGGAGGTCCATGCTCCTTGAGGGACCACCAGTCAGGTGAAGCAAGACCCTTGACTTCTCCGCAGAGAATTTCAAGACAAGATGGTATGAAACAAAGTTGGAATTTATTTAAACAAAACAAAACTAGGGCTGGAGAGATGGATCAGTGGTTAGGGCACTTGCCTCCAGTGCCTAAGGCCCTGGGTTCAATTCCCCAGGACCCACATAAGCCAGACCCACAAGGTGGTGGCCCTGGTGCATTCTCTCTCTCTCTCTCTCTCTCTCTCTCTCTCTGCTTGAAAATGAATAAATAAAATATTTTAAAAAATAAAATAAATAAAAATTAAAAAAAACATTTAAAACATCTTTAACTGATACAACTGATACACTGATACACATGAATAGGCTGAACACACTTCCTACTGGGAGAGAACAGCAAACCAAGAAACGAACACTTGTGCAATGGAGGCGCCAAAGCCTAGGGGAGGTAATCAACAGCTTTTAATTTGGCCAAGTAAACCACTCAGTGCCTGAAGCCTTTGACTGGAACCGGGGACTCGGGGCAAAATACACTGGGAACCAAAATCTTGGGGCCCCAAAGAGAAATGCACTTTACAAGTGATTTACAAAGAGGCTACTCACAATAGAATCTAGCCAATTCAGAAATGTGTATCTCAGTTAACCTATACTTATCTCACTCTCCAATGGAGATTCTGTTTGTGTTTTTCAGAAGGAAGCAAGAGAGCTGTGGCTCTTCCAACCCTACCAACAAGCTGCAGGCTGATAGCTAACTTCCTGGCAGAAGATGAGCCACCCCAGACCTACTGTGGAGGATCCACATGGAACCCCACAGAGAGTGGTGAGATAAGCAAGAGACCTATAACCACAGCCAATCAGTCAACCCAGGATGAGCCAGCAAGACAGACACAAACGATTTTCAACACAACCTAACACAGAAGTACAGAGGTCCCTAAGACCTCAACAATAAATCAGCCTTAATACTCACCCACCATGACTCATGGAACTGAGCGGAAGAGGGGGCAGAAAGATTGTAAGAGCCATGGTGGGGGAGAATATCCAGAGACATGGCCCCCCTTAGTAACAACATACAAAGGGGGTCGGAACCGGGTTGACTCCTAGGCTATCCATAATTCCCTACCCCATGGACTGACCCAGTTTGCCCACGGAAGAGGATGCCCAGCTGATTGGCGACAGGGAGGAGGGAAATCAGGAAATGGGGACAACACATTATTTGGTTATTCAGTGTATCTAATTATGTGTTGTTTTCTCCTCCAAGGGTGCCGTGGGCCATCGGTGGAGGGAAAACGAAGAAGCGGCCGGAGCCAAGCGAGCTGTCCACCGTCCTGGAAGGACACAGAGGCGAGCAGATGCATATTGTATATCCACGTGGTTCTTTATTCAATTGGGGGACTTACATTTTATAGGAAAAGGGGGTCAGGGGGATGGGGAATGGGGAAGAGAAAAGGAGATTGGTTGATGGGGGTGGGGAGTTGGCAGCCTGCACTGGGATAGGTGGGTGGGGACAACCTGAGAACACCTCATTTGGGGGCCATGAGTGGCGGGAAATACGTGATGCTAGCCACGGTCCATGGGGATGGGTACAAGGAAGTTTTTCTGATACCCAATGCCGGTCATGCTGAGATGGAAATGCTGGTTTCTGTGGCCAGCCCATGGGGGTGGGAGTCAGGGTAGGTGGAGCTGGGAAACGCCTACCGAATTATTGGGGTTTCACCTCACTCATATATCCTTAACCCTTTGTTCTCCGTGCCCTCAGTAGCAGCGCCAACAGGCAGTGCCCAACAATTATGGATAATAAAGATATAATTAAAAGAACTTTAAGCATTGGGATGTTCACTCTGTGCTATTGGATATCGTAAATTGGTAATAATTTTTTGGTTTTATAGGTACTAACATTTAAGAGGTCGCCTTGAGGTCAGGAATCACTTTGAAATGTGGATGATGTTAAAATAGTGCTAACACAGTAGGGACTTTTGCAATATTGGATGGCTGGGAGCTGAGTAGCAGGGGTTGAGGAAGAATGAATAAGAGATGTCCCCTGCAGGCTGGCTTGCTTGAA
>PVHP010012242.1:0-43396 GCA_004024765.1 Zapus hudsonius
TTTGATTGGCTCTTTGTCTTGATCTGTACACTCCTGATTGGTTACCTACTTGGAGCCTGAAATTTGCATCTTACATTTCATTCCAGGGTCAGCCCACATTCCAGGAATCAGCCCACATTCCAGGAACAGCCACAAGTGACCTTATATGGAGTTTTTGCTCATTTCCTGGAATTTATGACCAAGGCCTTTTTAGAAGGGGAGGGGGAGTGAGTCATGGGTATTTTTCCATATTTGGTCACTCTTGCAAAAGTGGAGTCAGCTTTACAAAATGGAGTCAGCTTTACAAAATGGATTCTTCAGTATTTTTACTTAAACTCAGAAATTAAGTGAAAATATCTTAAGTTAAAGAGAGCGATTTTTCTCTCGGACACATGTGTGCTCAGCTTCTGTCATATTGTCTCTCTTATACAACACTTACAGGAAGTCTTCAATAAGAAACACAAGTTGAGACATCATCTCAGCATATTATATATGTATATGAAATTGTCATCAGAAAACCCCATACTTGGTGAAATGAACATGTGCTAATAAAATGAAGAAACACCTTGTGCTTAGTTATTCCCAAACTTTTTTTTAAAAAAGTCTCAATCAGCCCAGGCTGACCTTCAACCTGAGATAATCCTGCCCAAGCTTCATAAGTGTTGGCACTGCAGTTGTGTGGCATTATCCTTCACTTCTCCTGGAATATTGTTTTCTTCCCAGTGCTCCTTGAAGGATGACAAGCTGATATCACCTGAATACAGATGAAGGACATGTAAGAGTCAGGAAGAAAACCATGGCCACCACCTGAGTGGAGGGAACTCAGGCTCCAGAGAAGAGACCTTGGACTCAGGGACTTCACTGTCAAATTAGAAGTAGAAATGGGCCGTTCTGTGTATGGCAACACAGCATCCTCTCAGAGGCTGACACGTTAGAGTTGACTGCTTCATCACACACATTGTTTGACCTTGTTTTTCTCAAAGCTATGTTCTCCAAGTGCTGGCTGGGAGGTGCAGATCCTGTCTTTGGACCCTGTTTACCCAGTGATTTCCATAATTGCACAGAAGAAGGGGGCTAAAGAAAGGATGCTCGTTCTGCTATGACGGTGCTGGCTTTAGATCATCAGCCACAGCTGTCACGATCTCTTGTGGCACCCCGAGGAAGAAGGGAAGAATACAGAAAGGGATCACATACATATTCAGTGAGAAGTGCAGCATAAAGATATATGTCAGAGTATATTATGAGACACATTGGGCCTAAAAGATGAGTTCTGTTGCCAACTTGATCCGATTAGGAATCCAACATGCCTTTCTGGCAGATCCCTGAGGGCATTTCCAGGAAGGGGTTAATGAGAGATGAAGACCTTCCCCCAAGAATTAATAGCCCTTCCTTTTTATAAGGCTTCTGAACTCAACTGGCTCCAAGGAAGATCTGGAGAACACAGAGCCTTCTGCCTGGCTCCCTGGGATACTTGCTGGTGCCCTCGTCTCCTTCACAGACAGAAACCAGCTTCTTTCTTCCAGTGTGGATTGAAGACCAGCGGCTCTCCAGGAATCTTCCAGGATTTAGGTGTCAGTTTGGGAATGCTGAGACATCCTTCCTAGTGGACTGAGAAGCTCCCGGGTTCTCAGACTCTCCAGTCTATAGGCAGAAAGCATGAACTTCCCAACCCACATCCTGTAAGCTAATTGAATACATCCCCCTTTATAACACATATTTTATTCTCTCAGTTTGGTTTCTCTAGAGAACCCTAACATAGATATTTTCTAGAAAAACTCAAGTGAACATTATTCTGTTAACAAAACATCAACAATGCGATATTTTAAATTTCCCACTTTGGAAACTCGTAATTCTCATGAGCTCATTGTCAATTCTCATTAGCTACCTTGGAAAAAATAACGCCATAAATGCATGGATAGCTTTGCTTCATGCAGCATTTTTTCCTTGTCCATTTATTTGCTTTGTTTTGTGGGGTTGCAAACATGATTGACCACAGAATTTTCTTTCTCATAGCACCCATGAACTTTATTTCCCATTGAGGACACCTTAGAAAATTATTACATTAGATTATTTAGAAGTTCTAAAAAGAAAACAGTTGATCCTTCATCAATGTTTATTAACAGAATATTAAGTGAATGAATGAGGAGTCGCTTTTCAGATTCATGCATGCCTATAAAACCGAAGTTTCAAGAAACAAGATTTTATATAATACCTGCATTACAAATTGAGTACACACACACACACACACACACACACACACACACATATATATATATATATATATATATATATATATATATATATATATATGTATATATATATATATATATATATACACTTTGTTGGTTATATATCAGTTCTGATTTCCCCTTTTCCTCTGCTTTACTGGAGTGACTTTCTGAGGTCATCAGCTATGACTCATCTGCCCAAGACTTCATCCTGGGTTCACCAGCACATTGGGTTCAACATGAATAAATGATCTATTGCTTTCTTCCCAAACACGAAGTTAAAAGTGAAGATCAAATAGCTCATTGATATGTATAGAATCAAAATTATTCTATATAAATCATGCTGGAGATGATATTTCACACTGCAAACTTCACAGACTCATTGTAAGGAGGCTCAGCAACAGACACAAAACTATTTAGACAGTCCAATTAACCCCATTGAGCTTGGCCTTGAGTAGTCTTCATCAAGCTTTGGGATAATAGTGAATGGTTTGCCTTGGGTGCAGACAGAGGCTGGCTATTGGCAGGAAGCCACCGAATGGGGGGCAGGAAATAAAACAATATGGAAACAATATTATTTGCTCTTAGTCTCTATAATCCATAAGGGTGGTTAGTTGGATGATCACACACAGAGGAAAGATTAATATAATAAAATTATGTTCACGCTCTGCATCACAAGTTATTACTTTTGGCTCCATGGAAGCAGATGGCTGGCACCGGCCATTGCCAGGCACTGTTAAGTGGGTAAGTGATACTGAGGACTAGATACATTTGTGGGGGGAATGACAGCAATGAATGGCTTATGGTGGTGTGAAAACTCAGTGAATTTGATTAACCAAAGTGTGCAACCGTTTCTGTTTTCTGGATGACCATTGGACACACTCACTTACTCAGCCCTGCTTACAGATCTTACAGGAAATCATTGTTTTTAAACCGGGTGTGGTGGCACACGCCTTTAATCCCAGCACTCGGGAGGCAGAGGTAGGAGGATCACCATGAGTTCAAGGCCACCCTGAGACTGCATAGAGAATTCCAGGTCAGCCTGGGCTAGAAGGAAACCCTACCTTGAATCCCCCCCCCAAAAAAAAAAATCATTGTTCCTGCTGCCAATGTGAAAAGTCTTGTGATGAAAGGGATGATCAGGATATGGGAGGTCCCTGCCTTCCTACCATCCCTTCCATCAGCAGGCTCACATGATTCTGCTGATGTCTTTTACTAGAAGGGACAAGTCAGCATCATGATCGTTGTGTTGGAGGAATTCAAGCAGCTACCTCCTCTTTGCTGGGACAGAACACTGGCATATGGAAGGAAAAAGGATTATTTCAGGCTTACAGTTTCAAAGGCAAACTTCATCATGATGGAGTAAGGATGGTCACTGGCTCACATCAGCCTCAGAGAGAAAACAGCATGAACAAACTCGCTCTGAACATTCAGTGGGATGGACTAATGACCATCAAGGCCTGCCTGTAATGACACACCTCCTCCAGCAAGGCTCCACCTCTCAAAGGCTCCGCTAGGTGGGGATCAAGTAAGAAGTTTAATCGCAAACATGTGAGGTTACAAGGGCCATTTTAAATCCAAATCACCATAGGAACTCAGTGGTTCCCTAAGAACAAAGCTGTATGAAGTCTTATTAGGTCTTTTCTTTTATTAACCTCACTGTCTGTGTTATACTAAAGTGTATATAGTACCTGTTTACTTATTGTGGATGGTAGATGAGTACAAGCCAGTGGCAGAGTATCCCCATTCCCAGAGGCCATATTGTAAAGGTGTGGAGAGGCATAACAGGTAGGGTGGTTCTGTACCAAGCATGGTTCTTCTACCTGTGCCAGAATGTCACCTGCTTGTTACTTTTTATGACCAGAAGCTGAGAATAAGCATTCTGGAAAGTTTATACCAATTCCACAATTAAATTCAAGGCACTACAAAATGAATGGAGTCAGAACTATTTGTGCATTTTAAATTTTTTATTTTTCTGGTAATTCATTTTTGGTTTATATGTCGTGGGAATATTATTTGGTGATGGATGTGGAATTTAACAGAAATTGTCTTTCATTGGAAAGTGTTCAAAAAGCAGTGAATTGAAACTGTAGAGGTAGAGTTAGGCTGCATGTCTTACAAGATTAATGGCTTTAGGCAAATTACTAAGCTATCTATATATTTTGGTGTTCTCAATATTTGATAACATTAAATTATATCATGATTAAATAACTGTGTATATCATGAACTACTCACATAAGCTATTGGTAAATTACTAAAATATTCAGTTAATAGCCTTCTACTCTTGAATAGCACAAAAGTGGACTGGTCAATTAAATTTAATGTCTTTAAAGATGAGGAGATCAAACAACCCCTACCTGGTTTATTCCTGTATTAGATCCATTCAACACACATTTATTGAGTACTTGCCTTGTTCCAGACATAATTTCAATGAGTGAGAAGGTACAAGTAGCCAGATATTGCACCTTTGTCTGAGTGGAATTTGCAGTCAAAAAAAGGTTACAGTTAATACTAAATAAATAAATAATTTATAGTTTACTCGAGATTGAAAAATGTCATGAAAAAATAAGAGCAATATATCAGAACAAATAAAGAGGGGGACATTTTAAATATGATGGTCAGTTGGAGATTCATATTTAAGAAAGTGACATGTTAGTGTGTATCCAAAGGAGGTGATGCTAGCCATGAGCCTATCTGGAGAAGGGACATTCCAAGTAGAGGTAACAGCCTAGTTTGAAGGCCCTAGAGGGAGGTCATCTAGTTTATTGAAAAGCAGTGTGGTTGAGAGAGAAGACCAAGAGACAAAATATATCTGTACCCATGTCTCAAGACTTCAAACAGTTGGCATTCTTAGTTTTTAGGGGACTAGAGAAAAATAAAAGGTATTTAGAAGCCAGGTGAGGTTGGCACACACCTTTAATTCCAACATTTAGGAGGTTCAGGTAGGAGCAATGCTGTGAGTTTGCAGCCAGCCTGGGACTACAGAGTGAGACCCTACCTGCGGGGGGAGGCATTTATTTAGAGTCATGAAACTGGGTAAAATTACCAAGGGAAGCAACATAGATAGAGAAAAGAGCTTCTCCCGAGATCTGTCACTCAATGGCACAAGGAAGTGGTGGAGAAGAAGAGTCATTGATCAAGGAGACTAAGAGGGAGGGACCAGCCCAGCAGGAATGTTTACAGAGTGTGGGTTTCAGGTGCCAAGTGAAGACAGCATCACTCAAAGATGTCAAACACTATAGAAAGATCATTCAAGGTGAGCGGAAAATGACCTTTGGCTTTTAGAACTGGGGTGGTGTTTTAATCAGCTTCAGTTGCTGGGATGAACAACCAAACCAGGCACAGTTTAGGGGAGTTATTTCAAGTTGTCAGATCCCCTGGGGTAATTGGGGGAAGTTTCATCAATGGCAAAGAAACTGCTTCTGTAATCCAAAGCACACAGAAATAACCAAAAAGCCCATAAAACTAAAAGCAGAAAGCACAGATGGGCAGCAAGCAGCAGGGATCCCAGCAGAGCTCAGATTGCTCTACATATCTCTGGACTGGAATCAGATCTGCCCCCAAAAACACATTTTAGGGCCAGTCTCCAGGATCTGCCCCCAATAACACCTCCTCCAGCCAGGGGGCTAGAGATCCAAGTTGCTTTAAGAAAACATCCGAACCACCAAAGGAGATGATAGATGACCATGTGAAGATGTAGTGATTGTCATTCCCAAGTCATTCAGAAATGAACTTGAAAGAGATGGACCATGGAGGAATTGGACATAGGGAGAAAAGATAAATCTTTTATGGTTATCATAGCACATGGAAGTCTGAGTATAGGGTAGCCATTTATGGCCAAATAGTTTCAACAGAAAGTCTATGTAAAATTTTAAGAGAGCAAATTTTAGGGAAAACATTGTCAGTAAAACTTTGAGGAAATGGTGAGATGAGCAAGAGAGCGACCTCCACAGCAAGTCACATAACCTATGAAAGGGTAATGGAGACACACACCAGTGATACCCAGCATAGTCCAAAGCAGACATCCAGAGACTCTTAAGATCTCAACAGTAAAGCAGACTTAAAATTCACCCACCATGATTCAGGGAACTTTGCAGAAGAGGGGGTAGAAAGATTGTAAGTGCCATGGTGGGGGAGAATATCCAGAGATATTGCCCCCTTCAACAACTACAACAACAACAACAACACACACACACACACACACACACACACACACACACACACACACACACACACACACACACAAAACTGGCTACTGCTTGTACAATCCATAACCCCCCATCCCATGCACCATTCCAGCTGAGGGTCTTCTGTGGGATGGGAACAGGGAAGAGGGAAATGTGAGGGGTACCATCACAAGACTGGATGGTGTGATCTATCTAATTATTAACAATGAATAAGTTTTTAAAAAAGAAAAAATAGTGCAGGTCATACTGAAGAAAGTTAATACTCCAATGAGAAAATCTGAGGAATCTAAGCAAAAGAGCCTTCTCATACAGACACACCCATAACAGAGAACAGGGATACCTTTCCAAATTACTTGCTGGTGTCGGGAGCTACAAAATTGTAATTCCATAAGACGAAGATGTATTTACCAGGCAAATTGCATAAGCATTTGTTTCCAAATGCAAACTTTTCCCTAATCATCACTGAGTAATTTATACAACCACACATTTCCCCAAACAGGTAATTAATACTGATACTTAAATGAGACATTGAGAGGCTCTCTTGCTCTCTTGCTTGCAAACTATTCACATTCTAGCTATAATTAAGAATTGGGAGAAACGGTTCTTTAAGGTGCACAATTTATGGTACCTCTGCTCTCTCTAGGTTTAAATCAACTCATTAACCAAAAATCGATTTTTAAAAACTTATTCTTTCTTACCTTTCAAAATTTCTCTCCCCACAAAAGGAAAAGAATATATTTTATAGGATAGTACATATATAAATACATATATATGTATATATATACATATAATCTATAAATTCTATGTAAATATTTTATATCGCATACAATATGTAGTACATTTCAATATCAGGTCATTTTCTTATACTAAATATTATCATTACAAAGGTATAATACAAAAGAAATATTTCAGTTGATCATCTCACATTTTACTGAAGATGTCCTGGATAATTTTCCCTTACCCAGTCAGGACACAAGATCGTTCTCTCATCCAGCGTTTGAATCCTTTAAGGTCTTGGGGGAAGCACACCTTCATAGTTGCACACAGTATTTCTATCTTTATTCAATGGATTTTGTTAATCTTGGCTATAAAAAATTAAAAAGCTTATAATTACATCCATATATTTAACACATAATATGCTTTATTTATGGCTTTTATGTGTGTGATTTTCATTTTCTTGTGTACTAATGGGAATCTTTTTTTGCTTGTTATTCTTTATTTCTTTACTTCTTTCTTTCTATCGGCAATGCTAAGACCAGAAATGCCAGACATGTGCTCTATCACTGAGCTGCATCCCCAGCCCTGGTTATTTTTTATTTAAAAAGCACAACATCTCCACAGAGAACAACAACAATAGCCAAGGTATTAGGAGCTTACTCATAAATCCTCAAAGAATAATGAACTTAATCTCCTCTACCTCAGCTGTCACATCGCTCCTTCTCTGACTTTCAAGTTTTGGTGTTTACAAAAATAGGAAGTCATGAAAAAAGTTGAAAATAAAAGCGCCAAGTTTAGAAGGAAAATAAGTCTTGATATTTCATGATTTCTGGAAGAGATGTGTGGAATTTAGTAACTAGTTAGGTGGTATTATTGGTGGTCAGATAGATAGATGATAGATATAGATAGATGATAGATAGATAGATAGATAGATAGATAGATAGATAGATAGATAGATAGATAGATAGATAGCTGATAGACAGACAGACAGACAGATGATATAGAGGGAGATGTGTTATAACTTCTCACTCCTGGAACAATAGCATATTTAAAGAGAGGGTTAGTTGATTTTACAATCCAGAGAGGAGGGGAAGAGCAGAGGCTGGGTATCATATCTTCTCGCATGAACTGGAAAGTAGCAGAAAGAATAAGCTGACTATCTGACATGCTGTAGGGTTGGATTAATAAACCCAAGTTCGGTCCCTCTGTGACATGTCTCCTCCAGCAAGGCTCCACCTCCCATCCCCTAACAATTTGGGGTTGAGTATGAGCTTAGTCACAAACACATGAGGCTACCAGGGACATTTTGCACTCGAACATATATATATATATATATATATATATATATATATATATATATATATATATATACATATATACATATATATACATATATATAACTGTGAAGTACATTTAGGAACATATATAAACAATTAAAATACTATGGAGTTTGGCAGAGTAATGACCTCATTTTAGCGAATCAGAAGGAGCTTATATGGAAGGTGTTTAGATGTGGCTGGAAAAGTCAGTGCTTCACTGGATCTTAATCAAAAGGCCAAGCAGTGAGGGGGCCTCCACTTCAAAGGAGAAGCCTTTCATCAATTCAGGTGGAAGATACACTTCAAGCAAAGGAACACTGGGAAGAAGTGTCCTGCCTTATTTGGTGAATGGTGGCTATGTCACATTGAAATATATAGCATTTAAGGTTAAGCAGTAGAAGAATGAGGATGTGGGTGTGTTGAATCCAAATACTGCAGTAGTTAGAAATCTATAGGCATTTTACAATCAGAAGTGAGTTTGCAATTTTATTTTACTGAGCATAAAACTGTCAGTTTTACATGAACCTTTGAGGAAAATCTAGGTTTTAGGAATATTACTTTGATAATGGAGACATAGAGTTTTAAAGCTACCCTTTGTAGTATCGTTGGCATCTGAGCGAGACACTAAGAGGTGGAATGACAAGGCCATGGGTGAGTCAAGAGGATTCTGGGGACTTGAGAACCTGGTATATGGAGGCATAATTTAGGGACACATGTAAATATAATCTGGGCAACACATGAACATACACTGAAGGTCAGCTAGAAGTCACTGCAAGGCACAATTTGTGAGAGAAAAGCTCAATTTTGACAAAGCAAAAGCAAAAGCATTATCTCCTAGCCAAACCAGAGCAGCTGGTCAGAGGAAATGTTTAGGTTGGGGACATGGCTCAGCAGGTGTGATGGTTAGGTTTTGTTGTCAACTTGATCTTTTAATTATCTTGGGTGGGTCTCTGAGGATGTTTACAGGAATTCAGCCTCTTAGTAGGGGGCAAGATATAAGGAAGCTCAAAGAAGCTAGAAGTAAACATCCTTTCCTGTGTGGGCAGTGCAGGAAGGACCAGAGACTCAGGAAGCCATAAAGTCTGGGATAGGGTTGCAAGACCCCACCCTAAGCTATATAAAGGCAAAGAAATTCTCTCCTTGGCTCCTGATTGTTTGCTGTTCTCTGTGTGGTGTTGTAGATGGGTTTTTCTCTCTGCTTGGACCTGTGAAAGAGGGACAGCCTCTTTTACTGTTACAGTTTTCCCTCAATCTGTAGTTTTAATAAATAATTTCCTCCCCCAAATTGTGCCTGGTTTGAAGATTCATCCCAGCGGCATGTGGCTGACTACAACATCAGGTAATGTATTTGCTGTACAATATGAATTTGGATCCCCAACATCCAACAAGAAGCTGGGTGTGGTGGTGCATGCCCAGGAAGACAGAGACCAGAGGGTCCCTGAAACTCACAGGTTAGCTAGTGGAGCTGAGGTGGTGTGTCCCAGGTTCAATGAAAGACTCTATCTCAAAAATTAAGTTTGTCAAGTATGTCACACACCTTCAATTCCAGCACTCAGGAGGCTGAGGCAGGAGCATTGCAGTGAGTTCAAGGCCAGCCTGCCCTACAGAGTGAATTCCAGGTCAGCCTTGGCTAGAGTGAGACCATGTCTGAAGAAAAACAACAATGAGAAAAATAAATGAATGAATACATAAATAAAGTAGAAAATCAATTGAAGTAGACAGTCAACATTGACCTCTGGTCTCAATGTGCACATACACACGTGTGAAACACACCCATGTGCCCATAGCCATACAAACCCATGGACACATTATACACACGGGAAACAAGGGAGGATGGAAATGTTTAATCAGAATACAAATTAGTAATTTAAAAGGAATACATAGAAATCAAGAGATTTTTAACTCATAATGAATGTAGCCATAATTTCATGATCTCTGATTTTGAGATAAAAATAGATAGATCTCTGGACCCTATCTCAGAAGATTGCGAAAAGACTGGGAAATGAAGAGTAAAAATAAATCTAAAAAAAATGCTGGAGAGATGGCTTAGTGGTTAAGGCACTTGCCTCCAGTGCCTAAGGCCCCGGGTTCAATTCCCATATAAGCCAAGGTGGTGGCACTGGTACGCCTCTCTCTTTCTCTCTCTCTCTCTCTCTCTCTCTCTCTCTCTCTCTCTCTCTCTCTCTCTCTCTCTCTCTTTCTCTCTCTCTCTGCTTGAAAATGAATAAAAAAAGTTAAGTCTGCTTTCTGCTTTTTGGTTGTCCCCATGTCCTCTGCCTTTCTGAGATAACTTTTGTCTCCCCTTCCTCCTCACATCCTGGGTACCTCAGTGGCTCTTTGCCTATCGTCACAATGGGTGCAGTCTGTTTTAGTCTAGAGCACAGGTCATGGAGTTACACTGGGTTTGCACCCTGGGTGTCTTTTTGCAAGGACACTGAACAAATTGCTTATGTTTCTTTATCTTACTCT
This sequence comes from Zapus hudsonius, assembly GCA_004024765.1. Classification (NCBI taxonomy): domain Eukaryota; kingdom Metazoa; phylum Chordata; class Mammalia; order Rodentia; family Dipodidae; genus Zapus; species Zapus hudsonius. The sequence goes on from PVHP010012242.1 coordinate 10,900, forward strand.
CTTCATCTACAAAGTGGGGAACCAGTCTTCCCTATAGGTCTGTGTTGTATAAATGACTGGAGCACTTTAAGAGCACCCCTCCCCCACTGTAACTAATGAAGAGCATATAACATGGTGGTTTCTATGTTCTGCTCCTGGTTATTTAGGAATCTCTGCCCCTAGCTCACTTCCTTCCTCTCTTATTATATTTCTGTCCATGTTGCCCACATTGGATGTTGTGATTCTTGTGGCTCACAAAACTGAGGGAGTCAAGAGGCAGGAGAGACATTGGCTCATGTCTGGGTGACAGGTAACCATGACTGGAAGAGTCCCAGCCATCCCAGTAGTGAGGAATTTCTAAGAGCCATCAATATCACTCAGAACTTCCCTACTCCTGAAAACATCTCTTTTTTGTTCTTTGTGTATGTGTGTGTGTTAATGATGTGTGCATGTGTGTGCTCATGTGTGTGCATGTAGGTACCTGTGTGCCTTTGTGCAAGTGTTAAGGTCAAAGAACAACTTTTGGTTGACATTCCACTTGATTTGAGACAGGGTCCCTCGCTACAAACATGCTGGGGTTACAGAAGCCTTCCAGAGCTCCAGGCTATCACGTGGGGTCTGGGGTCTGAACTAAAGTGCTCATGCTTGCACTTCATCCACTGAGCCATCTTCATGAACCCCCAAAATATGTTTTTAAGCTGTGCTTTTTTTAAAATTCTGAGCTAAGATACTCATGACATATTAGTTAACAGAGAGGTTAAGTGAAACATCCAAGTTAGCACTTATCATCAAAACCAAAACTAGGTCTAAAATATAAAAATATAGAGTCCTCCTTACACTGAAATGGTAAGTTTTTGGTAGTAACTTGGTAGCACCCATCAGTCCTGAAAATTTCAAAGATCCATGAACAACACAAGAATCCTTTCTGGACTCATTCAACGGCTAAAAGGCACTGTCTTACAAAATCTGCAGGCCCACATTCAATTCCTCAGTGCCCATATAAAGCCAGATGCACAAAGTGGCTCATGTATCTGGAGTTTATTTGCAGTGGCAAGAGGCATTCATATTCTCTCTCCTCTTTGAAAATACATGAATAAAATATTAAAAGAAGATACTGTGCCTTTTTTACTTATAGATATAGAACAGAACTGGTATACCTCCAAAGAAAGCTGCATAAGTCTTTCTTTCTGTAGCTTGATAATGAAATTTAGGTTTTCAAAAAACCCACTCACTCACCTCTATGTTGTCAAAGGCTTGTTTCCAGAAACATTCCCACACTCTAAATCTTGGAGAAGGAGAATATTAAATAGTTATTTTAAAAAATTATTTTATTTATTCATTTTCAAGGAGAGAGAGAGAGAGAGAGAGAGAGAGAGAGAGAGAGAGAGAGAGAGAGAGCACACCAGGGCCACAACCTTGTGGGTCTGGCTTATGTGGGTCCTGGGGAATTGAACCTGGGGCCTTAGGCACTGGAGGCAAGTGCCTTACCTGCTGAGCCATCTCTCCAGCCCTAAATAGGTTATTTTTTTTAATCCCTGGTTCATTTAACATAAAAATGGCATCTTCGGTTATTTCATATATTTTTATACTTACTGCTTTTAAAAAATGAAACTGAAAAGGTATAAAGGCCTTAGGTATGATAATGTGTAAGAACTCATGACTAACAAGACAGGATTACTTAGTTAATGAGCAAGGAAAAACCATATACAGGTCTCCACACCTTCTTTATGGGAGCAATAAAGACTGGGGAATATTTGGACATCAATTCTTCATGTGAAATGTTGAAAAGATAGTTTTGTCATGGTTTTTTAGCCTAAGAAGGATGTTAAGGCATAAAATACTAAAGACTTCATCGCAGCTGTTTTCATGTTTTTGATAGATTTTTGTTCCATCAGTGGCGAAGAAAGCCACATGAAACAGATCAGCTCAGAAATACACTAATTTACAAGACCCTAGTGCACTGCACTTACCAAGCGTTTTTGACTGTATTGTCTCGGGTTGGGTTCCCAGATAGACAGATCCTGAGACAGAGATTAGCATGCAGGAAACATGTTGCAGTGGACTCTCAGGGAAGAAGAGGAGGGAAATTAGGATGGAAGGGAGACGTAGTGGTGCAGTGTGTGGTGCAGACATGAGGAGTGTCTTGACACATCCCTTTCACTGGTCCTGGCAGGCTGGCTACTCCAAGATTGGGAGATGACCTTGGCAAAGACCAATCACTTCAGTGGAGAGAATTCCAACAGGGATTGTACATTTGGGAATTTCGTGGCCCTCCATGAAAGTCTCCCCAAGCAAAAGCCACAGATGACCTTGGAGGGCCAGTGAAGCACTCCCGTGTAGTGCTGCTGGGTTATTCCTTGGGGCACCTGATGGGATTCCTGTGGACATAGAATCCTGATCTAAACACCACTATGTGTGACAATGAGATGCAGCATCTGCACCATCTATATTAATCCAAAACATTTAGAGCAGCTTTGGTTCCTTAAAACCACAGAGCATTGTGGTTTTTATGAATCTATTTTTCAGCAGTATGTTTGCATTGCTCGTTTCACAATACTGCAAAGCACTTTACATGAAGGAATCTTGCTCTCTTTTTCAAGCACATTTTCCCTCTGTGAAAGACTGATCCTGACTAAAGAAACCAGGAAACACCTAGAAGAAACTTCACAGTGAGAGGAAATACCAGGTTCCTTGGCTTCACAGGCTCTTCTGACTTGGAGCTCGGTTTCTGCTAAGAACTCTTGCAATGTGATAGTGTCAACAGTGGTAAGAGCAATGTCACACGCCTTTAATCCCAGCACTTGGGAGGCAGATATAGGAGAATCAACCTGAGTTCAAGGCCAACATGAATTTACAAAGTGAGTTCTAGTTCAGCCTGGGCTAGAGCAAGACCCTACCTAGAAAAAAAACAAAACAAACAAAGAAAGAAAAAGCCACTGAAAGAAAACAACAAAGATTGCTTAAAGCTTCTAAGCACAGGAGTGGAGAATGGAAACTAATTTCAGTCTAAATGAAACATACAAGAGCCTATTTGAAAGACTCATCTATGAGAATGCTTAATGACAGAGACAAGAAAATGATCAAAACGCCTCTGGATAATTATTGAGAAAGAAGTGGAAGCCATCCCACAAAGAAATCCAGAAAAATGACATGACAACTTCTTTCAATGTAGGGTTGATATTTGACTTTCAAAGGCTCCAGCTGCAATGCTGGCACCTCCTCTCTAGCAGAACAGGGCCACTGGCTAATCACCACAGGTCTCTAGATACCCACCAGTTGTGTTGGCAAGAGCTGGGAGGCAGGGTGGACTTGGAGAGGCTTAAACAGCCAGGGCATTTCATCAGAATTACATTTCATTTACCAGAGTGTTCAGTAAGCAAATTAGAATGATCGAAACTAATATCCAATAAGTCTCTTGTTTTCTATTAGCAAATTAAATAAGTATTAAAAGCCATCTTTCTTCCTTAAGTTGTATCAGAGTCCCAACATCCTTGAAAGTGTACTAGCAATTTCTTTGCAAAGAAGGGCAGCATGTGTACATGAAGCATTTTTTAAATTCATGGTCATAATGGGAAAAGTGAGTAGCTCTGCTCACTTAAACAAGGTTCCCTAAATTATAATCACCCAGAGGTCAGAAAGGTGCCCCTCAGAGATCCACTCAGTTGGGATAACTCTTCCAAAACCTCTCAATAGCTGGGGTATACTTGGCTTCCTAGTCCCAAGAAAAGTGAATGTATGGTCCCCAAACCCCAGAACACCTCTACTTTGGAAGAGAAGCTAGTGTCTGTGGGCACATTCATATTGTAGAGTTTGACAAATGGCCAGAGTTGAGGCTGGGGAAAGTTGTAATGATGATCAACAAATACCTCTTTATTACTCAAGCTTCTTGTCTTTTCTTCCAAATATTAACTCTTTTCCATATGCTCACGCTCTCTTGAGATTGAGTTTTGTCTCCAGACTCCCCAACCTGGCTTACAACAAGCAATATTCCCCATGAATATTGATTCAAAAAAATGAAAATATATTTTCCTTGTATATTGGTCCAAAAGCTATGATGTTGAGTCATGTATTGTGGGTTTCTCTCTCTTTCCCTCCCTCTCTCTCTTTCTTTCACTCATGTGTATGTGTATGTGTGTGTGAGAGAGAGAAAGAGATAAATCTGAGATCTTAAATTATCCCCAGTTTAACCATATTTCTCAGGTTTGTCTATAAGTATTGCAATCCATTAGTGAGTCATAAAAGAATATACTCAAAGTCACTGGGGAGTGCTAGAGTGTAATAAATGCATACTTCTAGTCCCTCTTGAAGATTTTAATTCTGTAACTGGCAGAGTTCATAGATGCTTAAATTCTTCTGTGTAGCAGATGAAGAAACTTAGTATAAAAATGACCTGTGGAAACTGACCTCAGATACCCACACATCATTACCAGACACAGTTCTTAGATTTTAGTTGAATACCATAGAAAGTACACAACTTGTACTGACAGAGAAAAACAAATTACTTATTCTTAAATAATTATACTCATTTTTAAACATTAGAATATTAGAAATGCCATTAAAAATTACAGTGACACAAGATTGGCAACCATGTGGAGAAAGATGCCTGCCTCCCATTCCTTGCCCACCTCAAGAATATGAGGGTCAAAGAGCCAGTACTCAGTAAATTAGCCTTCTGCCTTGCTTCCTTTTTTTCTATTAACTGAAAAGTACACGTAGACGACTTGCATTGGTATAAATGATGTGTGTTGCACCCATATAATACTTGGATACTAAGAACACACATCTTTGGATAATGGAGTAAATATTTCTCAATGCTCCCGAGGTTAGTTTTTCTCCATCTGCTATGTCACAAGATGGGCTGACAGCAATGCCTCTCAAATCTTCACCTACTAAACATGAAAGTCTCAAGTTGCCTTTCATTAAAACAGATTCTTCTCCCACAAGGGATCCTCACTAGGTGTCCACTAACCAGCTGATACACCAAGTCAATGAGGTTTTCTGTAACCAAAATGGCTTATTTCCTACAAGACTGATCATGCACATGAGAAAAAAACACAGATGGGTAATTCTCACTTAGGAAAGTGTTCATCATCCTTAATCATCAGAGAAATGCAAATCAAAACTACAATGAGATTCCACCTTACTCCAGTCAGAATGGCAATCATCAAAAAAATCCAACAATGATAGTTGCTGGTGAGGATGTGGGAAAAAGGAACCCTCATTCACTGCTGGTGGGATTGCAAACTTGTACAACCACTATGGAAAGCAGTGTGGAGACTCCTGAATAGAATGGATATAGAGCTACCAATGGACCCAGCTAACGCTCTACTGGGCAGATATCTACCCTCAAGATTTCATGCCTCAGCACAGAGACATTTGCTCAGCCATGTTTATTGCAGCTCAATTCATAATTGCTAAGAATTGGAATCAAACCAAATGCCCATCTCTGGAAGAATGGATATCAAAGTTTGATACATGATAGAATTCTCAGCTGAAAGAAAAAAATGGCATAATGAAATTTAAAGAAAAGTGTAAGGATTTGGAGTAGATCAAACTTAGTGAACCCAGACAAGAACATAGAGTCAAATGCCGCATATTCTCCCTCATATGTGGGTCCTAACCAGGTTAAGCATAAACTCTAAACAAACCTGACAGGTGAAAAGAGACAATATAAAAGGGGATGGAAGGAATGTGGGAAAGGAATGGGAGGTTGGGGGGCATACAATAAACTAAAGCAATAAGGAATTGAAACCATAAAATCCTTATTGTCATACAGTAAACTCTTGAGGAAGCTGTGGGCATCACCTGGTAAGAAGGGCCATGATCAGAATGGGAGGAAGCCTAACCCTATGAAAAATTGATCAGACCTACATCTCCCTGTCCCAGTCATTGGTTCCTTCCCACATTGATCTGTTGATCAATGATACCCAGGAGGTCCTCAAAACAAAACAGGCTTCTGTCTAAGCTCTTGAATACCTACCCCAGGCCAATGGTATGATCCTATTGCTAAAGAAACTAAAGAAAGTCATTGCACAACACTAAGAGACCCTACAAGATCCAGAATGGTAACCAGCTCCCAGATGGTAGCATGTGTAGTGCTGGTAGGTGCTACATGAGCTGCCAGGGGACGTTGGTCAATGATATGTAGAGACAGCAGAGAACACTGATAAAAAAAAATTGCAGACTGATGTCATGAGAATGCTGAACACACTGCTCTATGGGAGAGATCAGAGTCAAGAAGTGATCACTTGTGCAATACAGTGACACCAAGACCTGGGGGCATAATCAATGACTGTCAAATTGGCCATGAGATCCATCCACTCAGTGACAAAGAACCCTTAACTGGAATTGGGATCCAGGGCAAAAATCATAAAGGGACCAAAATCTTGGTTTCCAAGGGGAAATTTCCACAACCAGAGAACTACAGAGAGGCTGCACCCAATAGAATCCTGCCAAATTAGCAATGTGTGTCACATTTACCCTACACTGATCTCACTCTCCAATAGAGATTCTGTTTCTATTTTTCAGAAGGCAGTGAGAGAGCCCTGGCCAACCAAACTCCACTCGCAAGACAGGGAATGATGACCGACAACCCAGCATGAGATGAACCACCCCTGGCCTATCATGTAGAGCCCAAATGCAACCTTTGAGAAAGTGGTGAGATAAGCAAGAGACCTATGATCATAGCAAGTCAGATAAGCCAGAATAGGTCATCGAGACAGACACCAACAATACCCAATACAACTCAAAGCAGACACCCACAGACACTTAAGACCTCAACAATAAAGCAGACTTAAAACTCACCATGACTCAGGGAACTGAGTGGAAGAGGATGCAGAAAGATTGTAAGAGCCATGGTGGGGGAGAATATCCAGAGACATTCCCCCCTCAGCAAGAACATACAAAGTGTGTTTGTGGAAGGCGGGGAACCAGGCTACCTCATGAGCTAATCATAACCCCCTACCCCATGGACTGATCCAGTAAGCCCACCAAGAAGGGCCCCCAGTGGATTGGGCACCGAGAGGAGGAAAATGGTGGTACAACCATAATATTTCCTCATATACTGTATCTAATTATCGATAATACAGAATTTTAAAAAAAATAATAAAAATAAACAAGCAAGAGCCCCCAGAAACACGGGGGGAAATTCAGAAACACTTTCAGAAAGTGTTGATAGATTCTCTCAAGTAATCATCCACTCAGCTATATGTGGAAGACAATTGATCTTGTCAGGGCTAAAAACCCTTCTGCTGTTTGTATCCTCAACACGGAAGAATAATTGGAAAATCCCTTAATTGGTGTTCTGTCTAATCCTCCATTGTCAAGGTGAGTGCTTTGATTAGAGAACACTACAAACCCATTTGAATTTCCATAAACTCATTTAATTTTCCTACTTTTCACCATCTCGACTAATAGTATATTTTCTGACACTTACAATAACAGTGATGGATGTGAAGCAAACCCAATGAAGAGATGGTTTTTACAAGATATGTATCTTCAGGAGAACATTGCCAGCCTGCCTTTACTATTGCTGTCAAGCTATGGTTTGCATTTCCTGGGTCTCTCTGTAGCAACCACAGTCCCTTAGCTAGTGATAACAGAGTCTACTGACATCATTGGAGACCGCAAATAAATGCATATGAGTAGTCCTGCTTGCAGATTTTGTTTCTGTAATCGGAAGAGTTCAGATATTCAGATTTTTTTTTATCAGTCTGTCCAGGAATTCTGACGCATAATTAGTAGTTTTACTTCCCCATCTGTGTCCCCTGGGTTTATATCACCTCTAATGACAGCTGTCCACTGAATCTAAGCTGGGCATCATGGTGCTCAAATGTCCCCTATTAGGAGTTCTATGAGTAAGCAAAGTGCTCTGATTATCAGTTACAAACTTTCTTGCTTCAGTCTCCTATTCATTCATGTGACCAGCCACCTCAGCTCCTGCCACCACGCTTATACCCAGAATTACAGCATCCCCTTGAGCTTTAAAGTTCCTTAAATTGCCCCTTATTAGTAGTTTGATTGCAAGCTAGGAGAGAAGTTACTAAACTAAGTGAAATTCTCTGTTCTTTTACACCTTGTATTCTGCCTTAAAGAAAAGGTGAGAGAGAAAGCATAGCTGAGGAGAGAGAGAGAGAGAGAGAGAGAGAGAGAGAGAGAGAAAGAGAGAGAGAGAGAGCATCAGACCATGACTATTTCTTAGTAAGGTGAAGGATTAAGGAGACATTTGTTTCAATAAGCTATTAAATCCACTCCTCTATCTTTCAAGAAGATAAAATATTAAATTATAGTTTTAAATAGAAAGAATATACTGAATTTCCCCTTGCCATGGGCAATTCTAATACATCCTTTAATCACATTTATTGAAAAATAGAAACTTTTTGTTTCTCGTTACATAAAGATATAGAAAATGTAGAACATGCAAAAAAAGGCAAAGAGAAAAAGTGGTCTCAATGGTTTTTCTAAGTGTTCTAAAACACAGCTTACTTCCTGAAACAGGCTATTATTGCGTGTTTCAATGATCATTGCTGATAATGCATACAGAGACATGTAAGAAACGTCCTTCAAAAGTTCTTTTCTCTTCACTCTTATTGTGGTAAGATGTTTCTGGAGGTTGAATTGCCAGCTGTTAAAGAAATGCATACATGATGGCCTTTGAATGCAAAGAGCCTGTTCACCAATCATTAGAGTTCTGCTTTAACTGACTAGAGAGACAAGAAGGGGTTCACTTAGCTCTTTGCACATTCACAAACACTGGCAAATGGAAAGAATTCAATATCTTTTATTAGTTCAGAGAATTGGGAAATCACAGATATATAAATATATATAAAATCAAATAATATATCTATTTGATTCCTAATGAGATTGAATATTACAATGTTAACTATATTTATATATAGTAATTATATATACATATTCATATATATGATTATAGTGTATATGTGAGTTGTCATTTTCTTGTTCCTAGTACCTTTAAGACATTTGGATGCTTATATCATATTCTTAATTGATTTCAAATAATACTTTACATGTTAAATATATTCTCCCATTAATGATAAAACTTCATATTAACAGGCTTCCTAGTTAGCCTAGCAGAATGATTATCCTTCCCTAAAACACCTCATTTCCATATTCTAATACAATGAACTACTCTTTAGCTTTTCTTCCAGTTTGACTATGTAAATATGTACATTCAGCAAACATACTTGCTAACAATGAGATCACACACAACTTAGACTACCCAGCAATTAAACAATGGGGCTAGAATTCACCCCAGAGCTGCTTGAATCCTAACCTGTGTTTAAACCCAGTGTTAAATTACATTTGAGTCTTCTTCTATCCACAGTTGCTGTAAATAAAGTTTTATTGGAACATAGTCCACATTCATTTGCAGCTCCGTTCATAGGTTCATGCTGTAAGACCAGTCTTGGGTAACTATACTAGACAATTCTGGTGGTTGCCCCTCATCTGGAAATTATAGAGAAAGTCGATCTATTGAATCAATCCTTCATCTCGCCACATGCTTCTCTCTAAACAATCTGTGACCATGATTTTTAAGCTATAAAGTATGGAAGACTGTTTCATTGCCTTTATTCATGTTTTAATTCAAACAACTGCTTTCTTTGTATTTCCAAAATATCCTATTTTTTAGTTCTAACTTCTTAGCATCCTGACTTGTTTAAATGGCACACCTTCCTTTCCAATGTCATTGACAATACTAGTTCATTTTTTTTTCAATTGCTACTTTGGATAAAATCTGTTTGCTTTGGGGATTTTTTTTCTGTATTTGTTATTAAGTCTTCATATTTGGACATAAAGGTCTAAGTCATCATATGTGGAAGCCACCACAGAGATTTCCTAATACCCCTCCCCAGTCACCAACATCCACACCATGTCTTTACCAGAATGTAAACTGAGGGCATTCCACATGGACCAAGAGTCTTTGGAGTTCATGGAAGGAGGTGACCTTCCTGAGTCAAGAAAGGGAAGCTCTGACTTCTCTTAGCTCTTTCCTACTTTGCGTCCGATAGACGTAAGTGTATAGGATCATTTTAGCAAAATAATGATAATAGTACAGCATGGAAGAATTGATTGTTTTCAGTCAGCTTGACAATTTTGTATGAAGTGGAATAGGACTAATTAGACAGATCCATTTGCTAAATGAGCAGATTCAAGCAGGCTACAAGAGCAAACCTGGTGTGCTCACCGGTAATACTAAAGAGCCATCACAAAGCTGTACGATCACACAGAGAATATTCTTTCTCAACCAGGAAATACATTGTGAAATGGATGTGAGTAAGTCTCACTATAAGGAAACAGTCTGGAAATATTTCATAGTTGTATTAATCAGGGTTCTCTAGAGGAAACAGAGTTGAGAGAATGGATTATAGTAAAAGAGAATTTATTGGGGTAGCTTACGACAGTCCAACAATAGCAGTCTGCAGGCCCACAGGTGAAGGAACCAGTAGCTGCTCAGTCCACATGGCTGGAGGCCTCAGCAGTCCCAATCCAGCCCAGAAGGCCTGATGGTTCCCTGGGGAGCTGCTGCTCTTCAAGTCCACAATGTGAGGTTGAGGAAACTGGGTTCTGATGTCCAGGAAGGGTGGGAGAGCAGAATGCGAGTTCAAGTCACCAATCAGAACCAGCAGCCTGGGGAGGAAGGAAGAAGAAGGAAGTTTTCCTTCTCCCCAGCTTTCTTGTATCCAGTCTCTTCTGGAAGTGCCCACCCACTTGGGGGAAGGGCAACTCTGGAGGAGAGAACTTCTCTTTTTATCAATCCTTTCTGCAGGCAAACTCAGAGACCTGCCCAAGATTACTGTAGATTATTAAACAAGGAAAGTTGACAATAAACTTAACCATCAGAGTAGTATAGAAGATTTTCTTCAAATATTGTAGCAGCTCCAGATAGAAAAGGAATGACTGATAGGAGTGGCTATAAAATTTAGGAAAAAAAAATAAGTGATAGAAAAACCCTAGGGAACCATTATGTGACTTAAAGGAAACAATGTCCTGACTGCTAGAGAGATCTAGAAGCTGATTCAGTTGTCTTTAAAAAGCAAACATTTGATCAATTGAGTTTAAAGCTTAATATGAAGTTTGAATCATTCACTCTGTGAGCAGGAACAAGTAACTAAAGCTCTCTGAGGTCCTGGGTCTGTGTGTCCATAATGATAATGGGAATCCTCCTGACCTCATGTTGCCACGATGGTAAAATCATAGCAGGATGTGTGTAGAGCAGGGCCCACTCACAGACGCTGCCCTTGATGTGAAACAATGCACACCCCACCTTCCAGGGGCATCTGGTGGGTGCTGGATGCTATCCTCCCTGAACGGTGTAGGGAGTTCAGTGGTGGATGCGAAGGTGGATTTCTCTGCTTTGCTGTGTGCATCTTCATCATCATGAATCAAATGACATTAATCTGCATATCTTCTGGCTTTCCAATTTGCCTCATCAAATGTTTACTGAGCATGCATTGCATACAGCAGCATGGCTGGTACTCGGGTTCCCACTGGTAAAGAAAAACAAAGGTAAATGTTTGGTTTCATAGTTGTTGTCTCAGGGAATAAGAGAGGATAGATGATAAGCCTTAAACAGTAAGAAACATTGGTTAGTAGTAAATATCCCACTAAAATTAAAGAAGACAGGGGGATGGGCATAGAGGGTGGGGCTGGGGGAGGTTTAGGAGAGGGTATGGGAGTCAACATAAACAAATTGCATTTGCAAATGCCATAAATAAAATAAGTGCAAAACAAAAATAGAATAAAAATACTTGTCAGGCTCAAAGCAATAAACAAAAGATAACATGTAGAGTTAGACTGGAAGGATTTCCCCGGGGCATTCACCAAGAGTGAGGAGCAGAAGCTCCCTTCATGAGAAGTAGACAGGAACACCCTTCCCAAACTGAAGCCTCCTGCTGGGTGCTCTCTGTGAATGGAAAACTCTAAATTATTTGTACCCCAGAAGATCTGGTGTGAAGATCCCAAGATAGAAATGAACTTGGACAATTTCAAGAACAGGAAAAAGTCCAATATGAGAAGAGCAAAGAAAGCAGGTGCCATGTCCACCAGTTTCCATTTCTTCTTTCTCCTGGAATCCCAGACAGAACTCATCACCCCCTTTCTTTGCAGGAAGACGGGACACCTGACATTTCCACTTCTGTCCATTGAACAAAAATAAGGCCTGTTCTTTCTCAGAGGAGCCATTTTAATGTGGGAAGCTTGTACATAATCCCTGGCTATAGAGCCTTGACTGAGGAAGTGTTTTGCTGGGGGTGAGCCTTGAGATTTTAAATCTTTGTTTGTTTGTTTGTTTGTTTGAGGTAGGGTCTTCCTCTACCCTAGGCTGACCTGGAATTCACTATGTAATCTCAGGGTGGCCTTGAACTCATGGTGATCCTCCTACCTCTGCCTCCCGAGTGCTGGGATTAAAGGCATGCGCCACCACACCAGGCAGCTTTGAGATTTTATAGTCCAGCCCCTTTTTGTGCTAGGAGCTCACTCTTGCTGCTTCCTCCCTGCTGATACGTAGCAGTGTGAGCCACCTTCCTCCTCTGTTCACACTTTCTCACCATGAGGAAATTTCCCCCTCAACTCCATAAGCCGTAAACCCTTTTCTTCTGTAAGCAGCTCCTGGCAGAGTGTTTTCTCCTAGCAACAAGGAGGTAACTGTTACAGTCAGTATCTGATGAGAGTGGGTGTGAGGTACCTTTGGTTGAGTTGTTTGGGAGTTTCCCCTTCTCCTGGGATAAAGCCCTGGGATGATGGAGATTTGAAGATGCAGGGAGGACCAGCAAGATTGGCTGAGCTAGTCTAGGACACAGTGGAAATGGAAGAACAATTAGAAGAAATAGCCTCTGGGCAGCAGGTGAGCCTTGCAAACTGTCAGCTACTGATTTATGGCGTGGCCAGGAACTCTTAACCTCCGAAACATAAATCTCTTAAAATTTCCATGATCTGTTGAAGTCTTAGTTTCTGACTCTATATCAGCAATGCCCTACTGCCCTTGTGATATGAGAGACGGCAACTTTCTTCTCATGAGTTTGATGACAAGAAAGTGAAAGAGAGGGAGGAGGGGGATCATGGGGAAAGAGAAAAGGATGAAAGGAAAGAGGATGCTTCAAAGGTCTCTGTATAGCTATTCTTTAAATTTTTAATATTTTTTCTCTACTATACAATTTCCTCATTAAAAAAAATATTTGTATGTTAGGGAAAAGCATGCCAGGGTATCTTGCCACTGCAAAACAATTCCTGTCCTGATTTACATGGGTATTAGGGAATTGAATTCCTGGCCAGCAGGCTTTGCAAGCAAGTGCCATTATATGCTGAGCCATTTCCCCAGACCCTTATTTTATTTTTACTTTCTGTTTTTTTTTTGTGAAATATTTTCCAAAAGTTAATTGTCAAACACAGAATAATTAATTTGTAAATATTTGCTATGATTTCTTCTTTCTTTATTCAAACTCCCCATTAAAGAAGAAAATATTGCCTTGTTTCAAATTTAATTAAACATACACCTGTCTAGGTCACAAATCTGAGTCATCGTTAACAATGTCGTAAAAGGAAATAAGACAAGTAGCTTATTGCTGTTCCTGCCAGCCTTCACATTTAACCTTACACTGTGTGCAGAAGACAGTGGATACACCGATCCAGCTTTAATTCTAGCTTTAAAATACCATTGTTACAGCAATATCATTAGCTAACCTTTCCTGAGGGTTTAGTACTCATATATGCTAGACTGATTTCAGCATTTATTTATTTATTTATTTATTTAGAGAGTATGAGAGAGAGAAAGAGGCAAATAGAGGGAGAATGGGCACACCAGGGCCTCCAGCCACTGCAAATGAACTCCAGATGCATGCGCCACTTTGTGTAACTGGCTTTATGTGGCTATGAACTCCGGTCTTTGCAGGTAAGTGCCTTAACCATTGAGCCATTTTTCCTCCAGCCCAGATTTAAGCATGTTAAGTACACCATCTCATGGAATATACTGCCACTACAAAGTTAATTTTATTGTTATCCCTTTTTATAGAAAGGGAGACTTGAGAGAACTTTAATAAGTTACCTAAGGTCACAGTGCTAGGGAGTGGAATGGTTGAGCTGAGAGGGAATCAAGGCAAGTTAATCAGGGTTTCTACATTCTCAATTAGTAGGATGCGTGGCTAGTGGTGTAAGAAAGCCAGTGAGGGAAGCATTTGTCTGAACTTAAGACGGTAATGCTATATAGGAAGTGAACACTGTGATTAAGGGGCCAGATCAGATAACGTTTCTCTGTCCTAGGATGGAAAGTGAGTCCTATCCCCAGAGACATGATGCTACCTGAGTGTGAAAATATTTCACATGCAGATTCTTGATGCAAAGTAAATGTAACAATGGGACATAGGGCAAAACAGGCCTTTAATAAATATTAATTATCTTAATCCCCTTAATTTCCTTTTCTGCCCTTATTGGGGTCATGGACATTCATGACACATACTTGTAAATTGTTTTGTAATGCAGGGACAAAAGTTGCTTCATAAGACAGTGTAATAGTTCTTTCTGGAATCAGGAACACCCATAAATGTCCTTTTAATTATTATGGGAAAATAAAATACAAGGTAAGTGGTGCTAATTATGAGATGAAAGTCAAAAGTGGAATTAAACATATATCTGGTGGTTTGAGTCAGGTGTCCCCATAAACTCATGGGATCTGAATGCCTGGTCCCCAACAGACAGCAATTCGGGAGGGGGAACCTTGCTGGAGCAGGTGTATTACTGGAAGTGGGTTCAGGAGTATCATAGCCAGCTTCCCTTTGCTAGAGTTCAGCTCATATGCCTGCTGCTGGGAAGGTAACTGCAACAATATATAATTGTACATGATGATAACATTGGGGGATAGTTCAATACGTGTTTAAAAACTCGGGCTTTCACATTAAATTAGTCCATGTTTAAACCAGGAATCTATCACTTCTTATCTCTGCCCCTTTGCCACCTTGGTTTACTCTTTTTAGACTCGGTGTCTTTTAATCAGTTGTGTAAGGCAAAATTTAAATAATTTTAAGGGTTAAGTAAAATAATGCATATGAAAGATCTCACAAAGTCCCTGATCCTTAAGTAATCAGGTACTGATAATTACAAACATCATCCAGTTCCTGCAACACGACTGCTAGAATGAGTTATCCATCATCATTCCATAAATCACACCGTGAGGCTGAGGATCTTGGAGAACATCCCACTTAGCGGCCCATCAGGGAAACAGCTGGCTTGAAAATCAGATTTGTCCGCTTCCATGACTTACATCTCTCAATGTCCAGTTCTCCTTTTACTTCAGGTTCAAGTGCTCTGAAAGGTTTATGGTGTCCCCAAGCCTATGTGCCTACTGTAGCTGGTGCCTTTCATACATGTCATATGGCCCATATTTCATGTGGGACTTTTTTTGAGGAAAATCCATGTACTCTTTCTGAGTCCAAAGAGGAAGTTAATAACCATGCTAGATGATGGATAGGTAGGTGGACAGATCTATGTTACTAACTATATAGATAAATAGGCTTGAAGAGATGATTGATGGACAGATAGATATAGGTAGACAGATGGATAGATAAGTAGATGATAGATAATAGATGATTGATAGAAAGATAGATGATAGGTAGATGAAAGATACATCTACATGGTAGATGATTGATATTTCCATTGGCATATAGATGATAGCTAGATACATAGATAATATAAAGAGGATACATAATGATAGAGATAATATAGGAAGATCAGTTGATAGGTGATAGAAATATCTCTGTGGTCACAGCTTATGTAGCTATAACACAGATGTAGTTGGTCGTATGTAGAGATTTTGATAGGCTACATATGTAGACACATCTATGGGTGTGTAGGCGGGGGCTGAAATAGATTAAAGAGTTCCTGAAGTTCACAGAGTCACGTGCACACAGGTTTGGCTGCCTGAATTGAAATGCTTGTTTTGTCTTTACCTTTAGATTCTTTCTGAATACATTCTCAACAAGACGGGACATTGAGATTATAACATGGTCATGGAATTATCCAGAGTTAAGCAGTCTTCCAAGCTCAGTGCATTGGTTAGAGGTAAAACTAGAGATCATGGTCATGTTTTTCACTGTTTTATTTTTTTCCTACTGAATTCTTTTGAGATGTTCATTTATTATTATGTTTTCTCTCAACTAAAAATCACTTTATTTTTCGCTTTTCTGCTAAATAATTTTAGCGGATAACAAGCCGCATAAAAAGGCCATGAGTCTCTCTGTCAAATCCCTACTGTCAATATCACACTGCCACTAGTCTGTTGAAAAGGATCGAAACACTGACAGAAGAAGAAATACATACAGCGAATGTTGGCTTTGTTCATTCAGGACTGGTCTCAGCTGCGGGAGCCTGCGGATGGGGCATCACACCTGTAGGCTGGACACAATTAGGAGATGCTGGAAGTCTCCCTGTGTTCCTGGGCACTTCTGCACTTGCTTTAAAAGGACACTTTTGCTTTGTTTCTCTTCAGGCTTTCATCCAACCCCTGAAGTTCACAGCCATGGGGAAACCTGAACAAGATTTTATATTGTATGTGTGGGCAGTGTCTGTAACATGCTGACCCTGCATAAGATAAGAGAACCTGAGGCTTTCACTTCTAAGCCAGGCAGGTGTGATGAGATGAAATCCCAGGACAAGAGAATCTGCTTGGGTGTCCTGAACATGAGCAGGTGAAGCTAAACCCGAGATGTTCAAAATGGTTTCTTATAGTTTATTTGAGTTTGCTGAGTAAAACACAGACCTTAGGAAATATTCCTTAACAGCCCCTCATGGAGCTCTTTGTTAAACAGAACAAGTCTTCCTATGACTCCAATGGAATTTCCAGGCTTAGCACTTCCCAGGAGGACAGCGGGAGGGTGTGGATTACAGTGAAAACTGGCTGTCATGATTGCTATCCATCATCTGCCTCAGGTGTCTGAGGCACAGGAAAGTTAGTTAGCACCTACCCTCCTGAGTAACCTTCTCAGGAAGGTTACACGCCGATGTGGCCTCCTTGGACCAAATTCCACTAAAAATAATGCAAAAGAAGAGGCAAAAAGTGTATTTCTTTTTGTGTGTGTGTTTCTAGTAGATGGTGTGTGTGTATGTGTGTATGTGTGTATAGATCCATGCCCCCCACCCTGTGCACATGCACGCAGAGACCAGAGAAAGACATCAGACATCCTTCTTTATCACTCTTAGGCCTTGTTTCTCTGAGACAGAGTCTCTCATTGACACTGGAACGACCATGTTGTTGGTTTAGGCTGCCCAGTGAGCCCCAGCCATCCTCTTGTTGCTAGCCACCACTGGGCTGAGGTTACACACGTGTGTTTTACATATGTGCTGGAGATTGAACTCGGGTCCTCATGGGTGCAGAGTAAGCACTCTTACCCACTAAGACACTTCCTCAGCCCCCTTGTTTGGAAAATACTTTGTGAGTCTTCATCATATATCCAGCCACAGGAAAGGACGCTATGTGGACAAGCCCTGATCAGAGACAAAGGTGTAACACGGAGGAAGGGCTGCACAGTGAAGGTTTCTGACTTGACAAAAGGAAAAAAAAAGCAAATTCTTTATATCAGTGTTAGTTTGGGCTTTTTTAAGACCACTGGTCTATGTATTGGCTGTTTGCCCACAGGCTCATCTCATCTTATAAAGTAAGGACTTGAAACTTTTGTTTAAAAGCTCTTAGAACTGGAAGGTCACTGACTAGAGCCATGTGTTAGGCCGTTGGCCTATGGCTGTGCCTTTAAGACACGTTTCTTCATTTTCTTTAACTGTGCCTAAAGATACAGTTTTGTGGTCGACAATGATGCACATTTTGACCAATGAAGAAAATTCCATGTCCACCACCACGGTCACAATCCAGAATATTTCCATCACCTCTGTTGTAGTCAACTTGCTCTGTTGCTGCGCAGAAAGAACCCAAACAAAGGCAGCTTGTGGAGGAATGGGTTTTTTAGGCTTATGGACTCGAGGGGAGACTCCATCCTGGCAGGGAAAACGATGGCATGAGCAGAGGGGTGGACATCACCTCTACCAGAGCACTGCAGGAAGCACGGCAGGAAGGTGTGCCAAACACTGGCAAGGGGAAGCTGGCTTATAACCCCCATAAGACCGCCCCCAACAACACAGCTCCAGGGAGGTTTAAAACCCAGATTTCCATCAGCTGGGGATGGAGCATTTCGAACACATTCATTTGTTTGTGGGGGACACCTGGATCACACCATGACAGCCTCCAAACATTCCTGGCTTTCTCTTCTGTAGTCAACATTGCCTCAGTCATGAGCCCTGGACAAGCCCTAATCTGTTTTTCTCTTCCTACATCTCTTTCCCACTTGGGCAGGCCACTTCAACACAATTACACCATGAAGCCTCTTAGCCTGGTTTATTTCACCTCGATTTCACCTAGAACACATTTGACATACATCCCTGCTGCTGGGCAGGGAGAGGGCTGCTTGTCTTGGTCTGTCATCACTGTGGCATTGTTTTCCACACATTCTCCAGCTGAATGATACTTTGAATCATATCCAAAATCAGGATAAAGCTTTGACAACGATCACTACTTCTCAACAGGTCTTTGTGACTATATTTTCATTTTGCTTTGATAAATATTGAGAGAAGGAATTGTTGGGTGAAAAGATAAATGTCAGAAACTGCCAAAATATTTCCCCAAGTGGATGTTGCTGTACCATCTGTTATCCCAACAAGAGATGGAGGAGTGTTCTCACTGTTCACTCTCCTAGAAGCATCAAGCAAGGGTCTTGTTAGCTTTCATTGTTTTTCTTTGCTACCATTGTATCAGGTGTTGTGTATCTCCTGGGTTTAGTCTGCATGTCTTTAATTACTAACAATGCTAAGTAGTCCATCATATGTTTGCTTGACAGTCTTATCTCTTCCTTCATGAAACATCTGTCCAAGTAGTTGGTCCATTTCTTAAATGAAATGCTTCCTTTCTTAATATTGGGTTCTGAGAGTTCTTCATACTTTCATCATAAAAGTAGATCTCAAGTATGAATTTAAAAAAACCCTTGTCTTCAAATCTATGGCTTCATTTCTCATGATCTTCGCTGGACTTTTCAATAGAGAGTTTTAACACTGACGAACTTATTTATGTTTTAAGTTATAGCTTATGGTTTTAGGTCATATCTAAGAAATCTATGCTAAACTCAAGGTCTGCATATTTTCTCTTGGTTGCTTTGTTTTGTTGTATGTAGAAGTGTTTTGGGTTTGGAATATTATCTTCAAGACTAGAATCATTTTTGAGTAATTCTTGTGTAAATTGTAGATGAGTATGAATGCTCAGAATTATTTTCACATATTTCAGCATACATTGGTGCAAGGACAATCTTGTTTTTCTCTTCATTGTCATTGCACCTTTTGAAAAAAAATATGAGGATCAATTTCCAGGCATTCTCGTCTTTCTTATTGATCTGTCTCTCCTCCAATCATGTAACCCTTCCTTTACCTCTTGGTACTGCATGCATATTTTGCCTCACGGGAATATTACATGGCATGGTCCCACAAAACTTTATTTCTCCCACCATTTTTACCACAGGCATTTATTTGTTTCTGTATGTGTGATGTATGTGTGTGTGCATGCATAAAGTGCATGTTTGTGTGTGTGGAAGAACATGTCCCATGGACATATGTGCTGACCTCAGAAAAGGATATTGGATGCCCTCTGTTATTTCCTTGAGATGGAGTCTCCCTAAACCTGGTATTTTACCATCAGTCTGGCAGACCAGGAGATGAGGTGATGCTTCTGTCTCTACCTACAGCAATGCTGGTTTACAGGTATGTGTTGCTCTACCAGCCCTTTCTCTGTTCATTCTTCTCAATTTCCACTTTCAAAATGCACAAGCCAAGAGCCCTGTTAAAACTCCTCATTCCTATGAAAGTGGGAGCAGATCAGAAATCTCCAAACACTGGAGGGAACAGGCGTGGAATAAGTGAATCACAGTTGAAGTTTCTTTGGGACTGGTAAAATTTTTTCTGTATGTTGCTATAAAGGTCGATCCAAAACACCATGTGATTGTCCAACACCTATAGATGCTTACATCACCAAGAACAAACCTTAAACTATGCAAATTGAAAATAAAGCATTTAGGAGCTTGAGGGATCCTGAGGTGGAATTCCAACAGTGATGAAAGAATCTAACTGTATTAAGAATATATGAAACACACTTGCTGAAGGCGTTGGGGGAATAAAAAGTGCTGAGTTAAGTAACTTGGGAAGTGAGTCTGCAAGAGGAACCGTGCATGAGCACTGTAGTTGATGCACATGTTTCCCAAGGGAATAGGAGTTAACAATCCTGAAACAGTATACACTGCGCACGTCTGGAATTAACAATTACACGAATAGATAACAGATGGAAGAACCAGCATGCTGAAATCTGGAAAGGGAAATTACAGACAAGCAAAGAGAAGACCGTGTGATCCACACAATCATGGTTTAGAGTGCTCACAGGAAGGCTTCCTTAGCTGACTCTGAATGCAGGCGCCTATCTATGCAGAGAGATTCTTACAAAAAGGCATCTATGCCCCAGCTAGTACAAGCACATGCATTCTCTCTCGCTCAATTTATTGACAAATCCAGAGCCAGAGATACCCAGGCAGCAATATGAGCATCTCACACTCAGAGGTCCATCGAGTCCCACTTTCCTTCTTTACTGAAAGGGTTCAGATAATTCTTGGAAAGGTAGTCAAGTCTGGAATAAACACAGGAAACACATCAGATCAATGTAGAGAGAGCTGTAGTGTAAAGAGTCAGGAAGTGTACTGATTAAGATACAAGCCAACCCACCACACGGTGACAGGTAAATCAAAGGGCACAGGAGCCAACTGAAAGGCCTCAGCAGGCTGGGCTGGAGATAGGACTCAGTGGATAAAGGCACTTTCTTGCAAAGCCTGCTGACCCTGGTATGATTCCACAGTACCCACATATAGTCAGATGCACAAAGGACAGCATGTATCTGGAGTTTCATTTGCAGTGGCAAGAGACCCTAGTATTCCCCCTCTCTCTCTTCTCTCTCTCATTCATAAATAATATTTTTAAAAATCTCACAATGATTATATCTGGTGTTTATTGTATACTAGGTCATAATCTAATGTATAAAATCAAAATTAATAAAAAGAAATGACTTAAAACATAAATATATAGGGAAAAATAAGCTTATATTCTGAAGAAGTCCAATTAATCTATCCCCAGTGGGAGATACATAAAGGACTCCTTTCAAAGAACGCACTATGAATTGTGCTAGTTAAGATTGTTTTACCATGGAAAATCTGACAAACACTTCCTCAGCCAGGGTGAGTAGTGAGCCCTGCACATGGCATGAACTCTCTGTACCATGTGTCCAGGACACTCCACCTCTTCCTCCCAGGAAACTGTCACCAAAGTTTAATCATGATGAAAGCACCACATAAAACCTAGTTGAAAGACTTTCTGAAAACTAACTGCAAGTTTTAGCTGAAAAACTATCACAGCCAGAAAAGTCTAAGAAGATGTGAATAAACATAATGGGGGTTCTTGGATGGGATACTGGACACATGGACATCAAGCAAAAAAAAAAAAAAAGGAACGCCAAGGAATGGACAGACAGCAGCTAATAATACTTTGTTATTATTATTTATTAATTGTTATTGGAGTTCCGTACTTATTTATATCTATATGAACTGAGTGCAGGTAAGGGGGATCTTTTAGTCTGTCTGTAGATATCTATACATCTATTGTAAAAGAGAAGTTTGTTCTAAGAATAAGATATTCATAAGTATCTGAGCTTCCATCAGTAACATGAGGTATGGAAGAGGCTTGTCTCAATTTCCTTTACCAATCTAAATTACCTAGTGTCACTTGCTTGAGGGCTCATGCATTCAGGTCTCACCGAAGGGGCAAGGGTGCCACACTTCTCTGGGCTCTTGTAAAGGCTGCTGAGATGACACAGCTTTGTGACCCCAGAGCTTAGATACCGCTGGTCACACACAGGTCCACTATTCCTCATTGGGATATAAAAATGTGTGCCTCCCTTCCATGTGTACCGTCTTCACTAATTCGATAGACCCTAAGAACATAGCAGAGGGGACATTCCGTACCTTTTGAGCACAGGACTAGGCAATCCTTATAGTCTCTTAAGGACCTCTCAGAGCACTCTATCTAGGAACATTCTCTCCAAAATTTGAGCCACCTTGAAGACAGAAGCCCAAGACCCATGGATATACAGCTACAAGCATTTTCTTAATAGCCTCAGTTGAAGTCCTACCAATGTCCACCAACTCTAGACACATGTCTGACCTATTGGTCACTTCCATAGCAACTGAGGAGTACTACTCATGTGATCATCATCCAATAAGAAATGCCTCCAAGTATCTGCATGAGAGGCACCCAGCTAAGCCCAAACCTTCTGCAGAACCACTTGGACTAAGGAGAAGTGGCTGTATGCATTGAGATCCCCAATATTTTTTTTCTCAGTAACAGACTTACAATACCACAAACATCTCATGTTTGACAAATCAATAGCAAATACTTAGGTGTGCTCCAACTTGCCCGGTGCAGGTGTGGCACTGCTCTCCTGTGACATCACATCTTGGTGACATCACTTTCACAGAAAAGCATCTTTCAAGTAAGCATGGTGCAATGTTTCAAAGAAACCACCATGAGGGCTGGAGAGATGGCTCAGCAGTTAAGGCACTTGCCTCCAGTGCCTAAGGCCCCGAGTTCAATTCCCCAGGTCCCACATAAGCCAGACCCACAAGGTGGTGGCCCTGGTATGCTCTCTCTCTCTCTCTCTCTCTCTCTCTCTCTCTCTCTCTCTCTCTCTCTCTTTCTCTCTCTCTGCTTGAAAATGAATAAATAAAATATTTTTTTAAATTAAAAAAAAAACACCATGAGTAAGATTCAGGTTTTGAAAATCTCCAAATATGATCTACCATTTTATCTCAACTATATTGAAAGTGTGGGTGATCAAACTATATCAAGACCCTCAAGAAAGTGAAGTATAAAAATATGAATTAAGGTACATTGCAAGACACTCAATTCTATTTTACCAGACATTAGTACCTTGGATGAATTTTTGTTCAATACATCGTTAATATTCAGCTTCTGAAGCAAGGAAGCATTTATAAAAGTTCTTTTGTAGAGAAGACAATAGAGTCCCACTAAGACTCTAATATTTTAATATCTCTAATAAAAGTTGAAGTCACAACAAATCACATCTGGTTTATATGAGTTAAGCTTAACTCATTCTAAAATGCAGAAGGAAAAGTGTTTAGTGAGAATTTTTTTCCTCAAATTGCTTTCAGTTATGTTTAATGTGAGAAATAAAAGCATGTGATATTTCTGTCAATAACCTAGTTAAAGCCGGGCGTGGTGGCGCCCGCCTTTAATCCCAGCACTCGGGAGGCAGAGGTAGGAGGATCATTATGAGTTCAAGGCCACCCTGAGACTACGTAGTGAATTCCAGGTCAGCCTGGGCTAAAGTGAGACTCTACCTCAAAAAACCAAATAATAATAATAATAATAATAATAATAATAATAATAATAATAACCTAGATAAGATGGAACATGATGTGTGGGTAGAACTATGAGAAAAAGTGAGAGGTGAATACTAGGCTAAGTCATGCCTGGAGCCCAGGTAAACCCAGAGCCAAGCACAGCAGTGGGATGGGGGGAGGCAGGACAGGTACTGAAGAGAGTTCCTTGTTCTTGCTGCTTAACAGATTGCCGACTTAAGAAGTCGAATCTGTCAGGGAGTCATTTGTAAGACCCAGGTATCATAGCACTTTCCTCAGAAGCATGCTGGGGGGTTCCAGTGTGTCTTAGCTTGCAAGTGCTTAACAGAGTCGGCCACGGGGAAAAATTGTTTCTGATTCTGGCTAATCTGGAGTCCTGTTACAGTTCTCCAGAGGAACAGAACCAATAGAAGGAATATGTATTATAAAAGGGATTTATTAGATTAGCTGACAGGATACAGGTGGATGGTATAGTGATAGCTATCTGAAGGCTGCAGAATCTGAGAACCAGGTTGCCACTCAATCCAGGAGGCTGGAGGCCTCAGCAACCCCAATCTGGCACTGAAGGTCTGGAGGACTCCTAGAGAGCCACTCGTCTTCCATCCATATTGTCCTGTGTCCAGAAGGATGGGGACAATAGAATGAACACACACATATTCACCAGTAAATAGCACAGGCAGCCGGGCAGAAGGCACTATGTTCTCTCCAAGCTCTTTTGTTTATATTCTATCACCAGAAGGGATGCTCACTCTGCCGAGAGGCCTTCCTCTCTCCATCAACCGTTCCTGAAAATGTCCTCCCAGCCCTATCCAAGGGGCATGTCTCTCCATTGGTTCCTAATCTGGTCAAGTTGTCAAGAGAACTTAACTCTCACAATTCCCCATTCCTGATCAGGGCCTAGGTAAGCCGGGAGCAAATAAAGGTGTTGGGATTTCCAAAGAGCCGGACTTCATTATGAGAGCAATGGGAAGTTCCTCTGGAAAACTAGGCTGATCTCATTGTCCAATATGTATATTATCATCTATCATGTCCAGTTCTCTTCTATCATCCCATTTAACCATCACCTCCAACCAGAGTCAAAACTTTGGTGCCACATCCTGGAGAAGTCCAGGACATCTGTGCTTGTTCCAAGGTCATTGGGAGAGGGATAAATTGAGGAATTTACAGAATTGCAAGTATTGGCTGCCTCTCAGCTGGAGCCTTCTTTGTTTAATAATTGATGGAAGGGGAAAGAGACCTTTCAATAATTGCTACTTAAGGACACAATGTGGCACAGTGATTTTCTTTTCAAAGCTCTTTGCAATGTAAGCGAAAATGCATCTTTCAAAGAAACAGGAAGATAATGTATTTCCCGATTTCCTCCTCTCTCTTTTTCACCCATGTCTGCTGAGTCTGCTCATGTGCCATGGATGCCAGCTTCTCAGGCTTCTCTGAGGATCTGGAATCTGGGCCAAAGGGTCAAGAAGGAGATGAAAGTCTGGGGAACTAAGGCAGAGTGTGTATGGGGGGGGGGACTCAGCAGGTTCCTGTCTCAATAAGAAACCATATGTAAAGGGTTTTTTTTTTTTGGTTGTATTTCATGTTATAACCATTGATGAAATAGTTATTAGCTGCTAGGAAAGTCCAAGTCAGTACTGCTTTTTATTGAAAACTTTCATATGTGAGAATATTGTAAATTGGTCATATTATCATTATTATCATACCTTTATGCCACCCACGCCCCATTCCACTGAAGACCCTCCTCAGAGGGGTTATTGGTGGTAATCACTGTGGCGTCAGGAATGTATTTGAGGGAAGGAGGGGGATAATGCCTCATAGCACACCTTCCCACCTTGTGGCTCAAGTGGGTATTTATAAAGTTGGCTTCAATATGACTGATTTAAGTTTCTCAGTTTTGTGCACACTTCACTCCCGTGATAATATTATTATGCATATGTTTTAAATATTTCATTCACTTCTGTGTGGTCTTATGGAATTCTTTTTTATTTTTAAAAAATATTTTATTTATTCATTTTCAAGCAGAGAGATACAGAGAGAGAGAGAGAGAGAGAGAGAGAGAGAGAACCAGTGCCACCACCTTGTGGGTCTGGCTTATGTGGGTCCTGGGGAATTGAACCAGGGGGCTTAGGCACTGGAGGCAAGTGCCTTAACTGCTGAGCCATCTCTCCAGCCCTTATGGAATTCTTAATGGAATGCTCTGAATTGCACATGAACTCTGAAAAAGAAAGGTTTATCTAATTTATGTTTGAAGCCTACTTGTTCTTCCGTATAAGCTAAGGTTTGATGACTTACTCCAATATTTATGTTGAAAGAAAGCACAACACAAACAAATATGCTTTAAATGCTGGTAGCACTGAAACACTAAAGGTATTTGATTTTAAAAAAATCAGTTGACTAAATAAAATTCGGTAGCTCTGTATAAGATCAGGAAAATATTGCATTCCATATTGCTTTGTATATACTTCTTTTCCACTGAAAGATCACTCAGCCATCAATGAGCAAAATATCTCTTGAAGCCTCTTGCAGGCATCAAGCCTTCTGTGAGCTGGAGTGGAGACCATGGCAAATAAAACAAGTGTGAACCTACAGGAGCCAAGGGCAAAAGGGGACAGGAATGCCTTAAAGAGATGAAGGCACACAGCAGGGCCTCCCACATTTGCAATTTCTCCTTATTCCTCAGCAGTCAAAAACTGCAAGGTTGTTGCTGCTTCTGTTGCAACTGATATGGAGGGGATAGAAGGGGGAACTTGATAGCCTCTTTAAAAGAACTACATTTCCCAGAAACCTTTTCGCCCAAGGTGGCCTCTAATCAAATGGGACCAATCATAAAGAAGGAGATGGAAACATGGCTTCCAACCAGGACTATCCAGCATCCTTCTTTCATCAGGAACAGTGCAAAATTTGGGAATAGCGATTGGTCATCTGTAACCATGACAAAAACACCATGAAACTGAGTGTAAGGATCCTGAGAGGTTTGTTATGGGAGAAACAAGTCTACAGTCAAATTATTTCAAATGTCTTATTGAAAATTATTCACAAGGAGGGGGAGAGAGTGTGTGTGTGTGTCAGGGCCTCCAATCACTGCAAACTCCAGATGCATGCGCCACTTTGTGCATCTGGTTGGATACTGGGGAATCCAACCTGGGTGGTTAGGCATTGCAGGCAAAGTCCTTAACCATAGAGCCATCTCTCCAGCCCCTCTTTCAGATTTTTAATAAAAAAGTGACAGAATAATTGGCATGTACCCATATTCGACTTCCCTTTACCTGCACAAGCCAGCTTGTTTGTTTAATGAGCAAAGCAGGATCTATATCTCTTAGAATGGAAATGACCACGAGAGACCACTCTGAAAGGAAAGGTTTTAATAGGAGGAAAAGCGAGCTGCGGGGCTATTTTCACTAAAGGTGGCAAAAAAGCACGAAGCAGGTTTAGATCAGGGCTTTTAAGGGGAAAATGTTCAGGTTGGGGCCCAGGTGGTCACATGAGGTTGGGTGGAGGGCTCAGGGATAATCCCTTGGGCCTTTATCTTTGACTCTTGTTGATACTTCTCTTGAGGCTGGTTGGGGAAGAGGATCATGGTGTAGCCTGAATCCCGACCTTACAACACCCAGGCCTTAGACTAAGGATTAATTTTTACATGGAACTAAAATAGGGCTTCTCAGATTTGGTTTCCAATATAAATGGATCCAGGGAGCATTTGAAATGCTACCTTGCACTCAGGCCTCACCCCAGACCAAGTGAACCCCAGAAGGTCTCGGTGCCTGGATAAGGGCCAGGGCAGAAGCAGTTTAAAAGCCCAGTGGGTAAGTCCCAGAAACAGCCAGTGTTGAGAACCACTAACATAACACAGTGAACTTGCACAGCTGTTCATCCCTGAATTAACCTGAGCTAAAAACACGTAGATTAGAACACAGCAGCTAAGACTAAGAGTTCCTTGTTCTGTCTGCATTCAGAGCTTACCTGTACCAACCAGCCAATGACTGGTTGACCTTGAGAAAATGATGGAATTTCTTTGAGCCTCTGATTCTTAGAAATTAAGTAAAATATTAGACAAATTGCTCATACTAAAATAACATCCAGATTACAGGTAGAAAACAGCGCTGGCTGAATTCCCAGTCACTATCTGCTCACCAGCAAGGCTTCTAGATACTAGGAAAATGCAATATAATTGAGACCTTCATGGGTACAGTAAGCCTCCATACTGAACACAATTGCGAAACATGGCTGATAGCCTAAGATTTGAAAGATGTTTTTGGTGTCTTCCAATTAAACTTCAGACAATGAGAGAGGAAAAATGCTTTTTTTTTTTTGAGTCCACAAAGATACCTTAAGAGATCCTATAGAAGTATGAAATGAAATATGGTGAGAAATACCTATACATATATTTGGAAGAAACAAGTTGGATTTACCAGAATGTAACTGAAAGATAAAAGCAAGACTAGGAAGATGGCTCAGTGGGTAAAGCACTGGACACATAAGCCTGAGGCCCTGGGTTCAGATCCCCAGTGCCCACGTAAAATGCTAGGTAGGTGGGGTTTGTGTCTGCTTTCACACCCAGTGCTGGGGAGGAAGAGATAAGGAATCCCAGTGGCTCACTCATAAGCTGGTTAAGCTGAAACAGTTACCTTCAGGTTCAGGGAGAGACCCTGTCTCAAAAAATAAGATGGAGAATGGCCAATGAAGACAGTCAAAGTTAAACTCTGGTTTCCACATGTATTCTCACATGCAAGCATGTACACCTGCACACATATGAACACATGAATACACATACCCACACACCTATGAACACAGGCATACATACATGTACACTAAATGCACATGCACACAAAAAATAAATAAAAATAAGCTTTAAGTAGTGATTTCAACGTTAAAACAATGATATCCCTAAGACTCGCCTACCAGTCCCAGTCTCTGATATGCAGCTAGCTACTCTGCAGGACAAGTTGGTGTCTCTGTTCCCCAGCAGGACACAGCAAGAGTTATTCACTTAGCAAGAGTACTGGGTTTTCAGAGCAGGCCCAGGGAAGTCAGAGAACATCAGTAATAATAGTAGCATCATGGGGTTGAGGCAAAGACTACCCATCTGTCCTGATCTGGTTCTCTTAAAGATTTGAAGTAGAGGCTGAGGATGTCACTTGGTTATCACAGTGTTTGGATAGCATGCCCAAAGCCCTGGGTTCAATCCCCAGCACCATTGAAGCCTAGAGTGGTGGTTCACATCTGCAATGCCAGCATAGGGGAGGTAGAGGTAGGAGGATCAGAAGGTCAAGGCTATCCTCTGCCATGTAAGAAGCTTGAGACTAACTTACACTACATGAAACTCCTCTCTGTCTCTCTCTCTCTCTTCTCATAAATGAATAGAATATTTTTTAAAGTATATAAAATAAATTAGAGTATAAAATTTCATGTTTTCAAGAGTAAAACATGTCAACATTTAGAAGCTATAGCTTTTAATATGAGGTGTTTTGCTTATTGCATGGATAAAAGATTATTTACACACATATAGATAGTGAGATCAATAGATAAATAGATGATAGATCAATGACAGATAGATATAGATATAGGTCTATATACACATATATAGGTATGTATATATGCATAACATTTGAATTATGTTTCTTACAATCACTGACAAATAAGATATAATATAACTTGTTAAAGGAAAAACTGAGATGACTTGAATTTAACATTGTCCACCTGAGGAAGAGAGAGGTTCTAGCACCTGACAGCATTTCACACCAAAGAAGATTCTGGAGGCCACATCTTATCACATGTAGAGGTTACACTTAAGAGTCAAAACAAGGAAGTAGCTGACTGAAACAACTTCATTAACAGCATCTGCCTTATATGGTGTTTTTTTTTAATAGCTTTCAGCCTCTGATTGGTTGGTGCTTCAGCTAGTATAATTGGATGAGACTCACTTGCTTAGTAATATGGGTACACTATTACTTTAGGCCATAGTTTATTTATGCAAGAATAAACACTGTTTGGGTTATCTGTGTTGGAAGCTTGTTTGGGCCAAATTTATTTCGATACAATGACAAGATTATGCCCAAAATTTTGACAGAGATTTTTTTACTTGAAATATTATTAATGAGAATGTGTTCTTATTTTCCAAAAGTTCTTACTTTATCACACCATAATCTATATTATTTTATATATGGTTGTAATATTTTTAATCTAATGACAACAGATTCCATACATATAGCACTTTTACTGTTTGACTAAATGACTTTCTTTGCCTGTTTTTTTTTATGGAAATTTATTTCTGTCAAGGCTAAGATGAAAGTAGAAACTTCTGCAATTACTCATCTTATGATATAATAAATAAGCTTCATTACCAGTGAAAGTTTTAATTTCTTTGTGGAAATGCATTCCTTACTGATTAATTCCATCTTTCCTTCATTTTTTAAACTATAAAAGATTTGCTTCAAAACCCAAGGATCAGGTATATTTCATTCTTTATTGAGTAAGTAACTAAAGAAAATACACTCTTATTATTCAGGAAGCAATCATGAAGATATTTTATAGCTCATTTATATCAATATCAAACTAATTCAGTGACAAGTCAAACATTGTGCCCTTTAATCATGGAAAACTGTAGGTATTTCAGCTGAATAAATTAAGGGCAATTAGCTTAAAAATGAGCCACACACATGAAGCTCATTATTTGTAGGCTTTGAGATCCTTTCCCTTTATTTGAATGGTTTTCTTTGATGTTCCAGATGCCTGTGTTGCCCAGAAAAAAAAAATCAAAACACTGCAAAGCATGAACGTGAATACACCATGTGTTGTGTAAACTGGAATTAAAAACTCACATTAGACATTGTTCACATCTATTTTTTACTCCGTTAAAATAAAATATTCCTTTTCTGAAGGAAAATATATGCTTAGAACTCTAGGAACATCCAAAATAATAAATGAAACACAAATTGGCCTTGATTATCTAATTCATATTGGAAAATCCATTAAGATTGGGGGAAACAAAGTTGGCCAGTGGCCTCAGTTTCTCTCTGAAGAGACACAGGCAGTCCACAGGCTGGGGGGTTGGTTCTCAAAATGTATGAGAGAAAGAGAAATATGCTTTGTACAAAGGTTTGCTTTAAGAAGAAATATTTCTGTATATGTCTGATTTTTTTTCTGAACTTTTTCCTAAACTATGTAAATATCTAGTAACACAGCCTAGGTATCCTAATGGTTCAGCCAATGATACCTTTAATGTTGGTTTTCTGCGCCTGTAGAAAACACAGTTTAGAAATTGCTTTTCGCTTTGCCAATGGCTACCCTGAATGGAATGAACAGCACGAATAACTCAATGTAGTGAGTGAATTTAATATGGTATTATTCGATACTTGTCATGGTTTGATCCAGGTGTCCCCCACAAACAAACGAATGTGTCCTGATTGATCCATCCTCAGCTGATGGAAGTTTGGGTTTTCAACCTCGCTGAAGCTGTGTTGTTGGGGTCGGGCTTATGGGGGTTACAAGCCAGCTTCCCCTTGCCCGTGTTTGGCACACCTTCCTGCCTCTGTTTGCAGTGCTATGGCGGAGGTGATGTCCACCCTCTGCTCATGCCATCGTTTCCCATGCCAGGATGGAGTCTCCCCTCAAGTCCCTAAGCCAAATAAACCCATTCCTCCACAAGCCACTTTTGCATGGGTTCTTTCTGCACAGCAACTAGAAAGCTGACTGCAACAATACTGCATCTTGCATTTAGCCACACTTACTGGATTAGTGTTCCATTACCATATTGTATGTCCACTTTGATATTTTTGAACTTTGTGAGGACAAAAACTTCAAAACCATTTTCAGCCAGTCATGGCGGTTCAGTTCCATGATACCACCTGCTTGGGAACTTGAAGCTGGAGGATCATTGTTGAATTCCAGCTTGGATAATGTTAACAAGATTTGGCCACAAAAATAAATAATCATGTCACAAGGACTGATACAGACTGCCCACGGAAGGGATATCCAGCTGATTGGGGATGGGGAAGGGGGGCATTGGGGAATTGGGGATAACAACTCATTGTTTGCTCACTAAATAATGTAACTCATTATGGACAATAAATATATATTAAAAATAAAATTAAATAAATAATCAAATAAACAAAACTACCAAAATGTGTTGAGAGACATGTATGACTCTAATATATAATATATATATATATATATATATATATATATATATATATATATATATATATATATTATATATATATATTCACTGAGCAGTCATAGAGATAGCTCAGTAGATAAAGTGCTTGCTGTGCACATAGGAAAATATGAGTTCACACCCTCAGCATCCACATAAAATGCAAGGCATACGGGCATGTTGCTGGGAGGTAGAGACAGGAAATCCATTGGGGGTCACTGCCTACCTAGTCTAGTTGAATTGTTTAAGTTCTATGTTTAGTGAGTGACACTACTTCAAAGGATAAGCAGAGAGTGATTGAGAGATACCCAGCCTCTAACTTGGGTCTAGACACATACACACCACACACATATATACACACATACTTATTGAGTCCTTTGACTTAATGCTAATGTATTGAGTTCCCCTATAGTGAATTCACTGCATTTTTACCGTTCTAGGCAGATGCAGTCATGATGAACCTAATGATCCTGTGTATTACTGTGCTGAGGTACACCTGATAGAATCAATTTTGGCAGGGGTGGGGGGGGGTAGGGGGTGGAAACAAGTTTAATTTGGCTCATAGTTTCAGAGGGTGCCATCCATCATGGTAGGGAAGGTCTAGTGGCAGGAATGTGGAGCTTGTTAACAGCATGATGGATCAGGAAACAGAAAGCTCCAGCCAGAAGCATGTCCATGATATAAGTCTACAAGGTTGGTCTTTTTAATTGTTGAATCCTAGCTTTTCAGGATGTCCAAAAGTTTCCACAACCTCCCAAAACAGCAGCCCCAGCTGTGGACCAAGTATTCAAACACATGAACCTCTGAGGGGCGTTTATTTTTATTCAGACCATATATCATTCTAATAGTACAC
>PVHP010012243.1:0-43496 GCA_004024765.1 Zapus hudsonius
CCTCTCTCTCCTCTCTCCCTCTCTCTCTCCTTCTCTCTCCCTCTCCCTCTCTCTCCCTCTCTCTCTCCCTCTCCCCTTTCTTTTTCTCGGTATCATAAGAACCCTGGCCTATAAACTGAAAGGTCAGTTTCATTTGGCTACAGGAGTATTGTCATTTGGTATCTGAGTCTGATAACTCAGGAGCTCATTTAGGGGTGAATCAAGCCCTTTTAGAGGCCCATGTTTTCCCCAAATACAGAATAGGAGGGTGTTAGTCTAGGAAATGGCAATTGATCTTTTTTTTCCCCCAGTATGTAAGTTTTGAGAATGAATGTTGAAAGAAGTAAACTTTGTGCTTCTGTGCAAGTTTGTAAACTTCATATAACCCATATGCAAAGAATTTGTGTGAAGTGGGTTTTCTAGTAAGCTTCCTGATAGATGGCTCATTAGACCTGAAATTAGCTATATTCAATCATGTGGATTTGAGCAGAGGGGAAAAAGTACTTTCGTTTTTTTCCTGCATTAAACCCTGCTTGGATGTAGTGTTTTGAAATAAATTGCAGTTGTATGCCGAGTTTGTTAAAACTCTTGTATATAGAAGTTTTTCTGGTTGGTGTTAAAATTTTGGGTTGTAGAAAACCTTATGTACTAGTACTATTTGAAGCCTTTGGTTTGTTCCAGTTTTACTCAGAAACACAGCTATGTTTACTACTGAAAATCTGCATCTCTCGACACTTCAGCAGACACCCCTGTTGCATAGATGCTTCAAGGGTTATTAACGTGCTCAGAAAATGCTATTTCTACTTATCCTGACAAAATGCACTTAGATTTTGGAATGAAGTCTACATAGCAAATTAAAGCTGGTTGCAAAAGCTGTACCCCAAGCAGGAGTGAGGTTACACGAGAACTAGATTGCTAAATGCTAAGAAGTTCAGAATAGAGCAGTAATCTGAGTTGGATTCATTATATAGTGAAACTATTGTTTAGAGAAGCTGTTATTTTGACAGACAGTTCATTGTTCAAAGAAGGTTTGTGGATCAAACATGAAAGTTCATAGAATTATACTTTAGAAATACTTTAAGAACTGTGAGCATTCTCGGTTGCAGCTGAAGGGCAGCTGTTTGTGAATTGGATCACAATCTGTACAATGATAACGTTGGAGCAATTACATTTTTTTTTTGTTTAATGTTAAGGTATTGGCTGTTCTCATTCTCATTGTTTTGCTGTTGTTTTTTTTTTTCAAGAAATTCTTTGAGTATATAGTCAAAAATGTTCATTATTCAGAGAGATTATGGCCATTAATGTTTACTGTTAAGAGCTGACTGTGACATCAAATAATCCTGGGTTGTAATCTCAGGTTTGAGACAATAGTTGGGTGATTTGGGCAAGTATTTTTTTTTAAACCTAATTCCTATTTTCATTTGAAAGAGAAGAGGTAACTTCAGAGAGTAAGAATGTGAGCAAAATTAAGTAGTTCTTAAATACTCAGCACAGGACCCTACACATAGAGAATGATATTTCATGTTAGTTACCTTCCTGCATTGTGAAGTAAGGATTTTAAAAATTACATTAAAATAAGTTGAAATGATTGTTTTGAATATCATAAATTTGTTAAGAAGGAGTCATGGAATAGAATTCAGGCTTCTTTTTTGAGCTACTACTCTTATTTACTAATTGAATATATCTGACATAGAGTTTTTAAGAAATCTTTTCATTTTGAATGAAAGCGATCCCCAGCCAGGTAGAGTGGCACATGCCTATAATCCTCAACTCAGGAAGTTGAGGCAGGAGGCATTGTAAATTTGACACCAGCCTGGATGACATAATGAAATCTGACTCAAACAAACCAACCAAAGCCAACAATACTTAGGATAAGGTGTGACACTTCATTAGAAATTTTCTGATTCTAGAAAATTTTTTAGTGATAATGACATGACTGGTATTGCAAACTTCTGAGGCCCAGAAGTTTTAAGGTTCTTTGATTTGCACTGGTGTTATTGCTGTGGCTCATACATAGTACTTGAAAATTGTTGATGGATTCATTTTGACGTAGCTTCAACACTTTGCAGTACATTTTTCAGTCAAGTTAGTAATTCTTGCTTTAAGTTTTGTACCAAAACCTACTATACTTAATTTGTAAAAGTTGCTAGTAATATAATAGCAATATCGTAAACAGACTCTCAATATTCATGCCAAAATGCACCGTAAAGTCAAGTGCTTCCTTTGTCATTTGCAAAGCTGGGATAGACTTGTTAATCTGTCCAATAGTGCATCTTTGGAAAAGTCAGTATTCTTTCTGGGTCAGCCACTGCTCATACAGCACTCACAGTGAACTAGATATGGACACATCTCTTACATCCAGTTACTAGAATCTGCTTGTTAAAAGTATTATTGAATTTTATATTTTTGATTACCTATCCCTTTTGTTTTTCCATTAAGAATAAAATGTTGAGCATGTATGTCCAGCTTGCTGCTTAATAGCCAGAGGAGTAAGTAGAAAGGTATCTGAAATGATGTGAATTTAAATACTAGCTTTTCATGTTTTGATTTCCCCTAGCTGGGCTGGGGAGATGGCTCAATGGTTAAAGGCTCTTTTGATTTCCCCTAGTTGGGAGGTTACCCATTTGTTTAATTTATTACTTCAGTTAAACTAATCAAACATTGACTGAATGCCTATTATATACCTGAAGGTGAATTACGTGTTAGATGAGTAAAAACATGTTAGGTGAGTAGATAATCAGAGACATCTCAGAGAGAAATAATAGGCTTCTAAGAATAGTGGTGGGAAAGGTGGAAGGAAATGTGGGTCCTCTGGAGAATACACCAACCACACATTTGCAAGGGAAAGTCACTAGGTTAGAGGAGCTGTATAGGTTGCTGTTCATACAGTCTGAGAGATGGTAAAGAATTGGATCAGGGGTATGGCTATAGAAATAAAATTGAATATAGATCTGTGGCGCTATGAATGTGAGATGTCCCCCATAGGCTCATGTGTTTGTTTGCATACTTGATCCCCAGCTGGTGGCACTGTTTTGGAAGGTCACCTTTAGGAGGTGGAGCCTTGTAGAAATAATTGAATTTCTGGGCATGAGATTTAAGGTTTTTTAGCCCAGCCCAGTTTCCGGTTCATCCATTGTCTCCTGACTGCAATATGACAAGCTCCTCTTCATGCTGCTGCCGCCATGTCTTCCTTGCCATGACACTTCCCTGTGAAACCAAGCAAAATAAACCCTTTCCTTCCTTAAGTTGCTTCTGGTCTGGTATTTCTTCAGAGTAATGAGAACGTAACTAATACCACATTAGAATGAGGAATCAACTAATTTTTTTTCTTCAGATTCAGAACTGATTTTTTTTTTTTCAAGGTGGGATCTCACTCTAGCCCAGGCTGACCTGGAGCTCACTCTTTAGTCCTAGGCTGGCCTCGAACACACAGAGATCCTCCTACCTCTCTCCTGAGTGCTGGGATTAAAGGCATGTGTCACTATACCCAGCCAGACTGATTTCTTTTTAATAATCTCATTTCTCTGCAGATAATTTTTATTTATCTTCTCCATTGGAGGGTATTGGGGGAGGATCTTGATGTGTAATTCTGGATGGTACTGACTATGTATCTCAGATTGGCTATGAACGCAAAGCAATTCTTCGGCCTCAGCCTCCTACATATTGGGATTATAGGCATGTGCTGCCACACCCAGCTACTTTTATTTCTTTAAGAAGGAAGAAGCTGTTCAATATGAACTCCTTAATCTTCTCCCCAGAAGTATCTTTTCTTTCTGAGTCAGGCTATAAACACCTGCCCCCTTTTAAGAGTAATTTTATACTCCTGATACTATTTCTGCTCAGATTATTTGTAGAATGATTTACTTTGTCTCTCCCTTCCTTGTGGCTTAGATTTCTCATGTTTTTACACATTTATTTATTTATTTGTTTATTTGGTTTTTTCAAGGTAGGATCATGCTCTACTAGCCCAGGCTGACCTGCAGTTCACTATGTACTCAGGGTGGCCTGGAACTTAAGGCGATCCTCCTACCTCTGCTCTCATTGGCCTCTCTCACTGTTAGCCAGTGAGCCACAGGAATCCTTCTGTCCCTGAACTGAGATTATAGCCTTGTGGCACTATGCCTGACATTTTACATAGGTACTAGAGATCGAATTCGAGCCCTTATGATTGTGAGGCAGATGCTTCCCTGACTGAATTGCATTTAGCAAGCACGTGCTGTATTTTTCCTTTAGATGGGTTCCGAGGGGAGGCATGGGCTGAGAGTGAGATGGGAAGAGCTAAAAAAGACAAAGATTGCAGACAGACTCTAAACAGGATAGTTAATCCTCACTCTACAACTTTACTATATTTTATGAAGTACAGCTCTTCCTTGAAGTGTATATTTATATTTATTTTATTTTATTTTCAAAATAGGTTCTCACTATAGTCCATGCCGAACTAGAACTCACTTTGTAGTCCAAGACTGGCCTTGAACTCACAGCGATCCTCCTACCTCTGCCTCCTGAGTGCTGGGATTAAAGGTGTGTGCCACCACACTTGGCCAGTAAAAATAATTTCATCTGATGCTGATAGCCCTTTGTAAAACTCATTGGCATTTTTAGTTCTACATTCTACTCTTAGCATTACCACTATATTAATAGTGTTGTGCCAGGCATTAAAATATACTATTTCAATCTTCAGCAACTGTTTGAGATACTCATCCCTATTTTAAGACTTACAAAGGAATGTTTCAGTCAGCATCACAGGGCCAGTGAGTGACTGATATGGATCTAATAATTATCACGTTAGGATGTGTAAAACTTTGCATCCCAAAGTATACCCACTTTTCACTTTTAAGTGCTAGCAGTGTCTTCTATTCAAGCTAGAGATCAGCTTGTCATCCTCTTGGTCCTGTCGCTGAGCTCTTCCAGATTGCTTTTGAATTGTCTACTGAACTGTCGTTTGTCTCCATTATTTTGATTGGGTGACAGTAAAGTCTTGTTTCTATTCTCATTTTTTTTTTTTTTTGGTGGACAATTGCCTGGATTATTTCTCTGTAACTCAGATGTGATCCTGCCAATCCCTTAAATTAACCACAATAGCACCGAACCAAAAAATGCCCAAACATATTACAGGCTTACATGTTTGCTTAAATTCTAATAGTCAAGTCCTTTTACTTTATTTCTGGGTTATTTTCTTCTGTATTAATGTACATAGTAGTCATAGCTGCATAGCTCTTACGTGTAGCACATGCTCTCTCTCCACACTTCTTACAGGGATTGGGAATATTTGGCTTCTCTGAAGAACCAGCCCTTCCTCCATTTGTTGTCTTTTGCCTTGGAAACTAGGCCCCTAACTGAGAGCACTAGCTTCAGTCAAAGATGACTGCTACTCCTTAACTGTGTGGCATGCTGTTTCCTATTTACTTGGCAGAGTTGCTTTCTTTGCCTAGAAATACATTTCCAGTACTTTTTAATTTATAGAGATCCTAATTCTTTTAAGGTTAAAGGATGGAGCCCAGGGCCTTGTACTAGGTAAGAGCTCTATCATTGAGCCAACTCCTGAGGAACTGTATCGCACTAAAAGAGAATAGAGTAACAGAAGTTCAAGTGTATTCCTATGGGACTGTAAGATTGATGAGGAAGGGATGGAGTGAGATTTTGTGCTTTACATGTTAGGTGTTCAGTGCCACCAGAAATGAGAAACGGTCAGTAAATACTGGATTGAAGGTCTAGATGGAGCAGCTCTGAGGATTTTCTGCATAGGGTATTGGGAGAAAGGAGTAGGGTTCAGGCCTAGAGTCTGAGTATGTTCATTACTATACCACTGAGCTACACCACCATCTCCTAAATGGAGAGTTGAAGAGTTGAGTGTTCCAGGGTAAGATGATGATGGTGTATGTCATAGGCAGCAATCAATAAGAAGAAAGGAACCAACCAGAGAAAATTGTGCAGATGATAATCTGTGAAGACGAGAGAATTTGGGGCAAGGGGGCTGGGAAATGCAGCATTGAAGTTGAGGTCTATAGTTCTGCTTTTACTGTGTGAGTAATTTTGGCATGCGCTCTAACATCTCTGGGCTTCAGTTGCCTCACCTTTAAAATGCATAATACTTTATACTTACAGTACTTTCACGTTCTGTTTTTGAGATTCTCAGATAAACACCATTGAACATTCAGAGGTTAAAAGAAGTCATTTAGAGCCTTGTTATAAACCATGGTGAGAGGTATTTCCATAAACAATAAGGAATACCTGTAGGAGTCATGGTATTTCATAGCACTTTAAATGTAAATTGTAGTCAACTTTCAGTTTTCTTCTGAGTGATCCTCTGCTGTGACTTGCTGCTTTCTCCCACTTCCAGGTCTCAGCTCCTGAAGATAGAGCTGTGAAACCATAGTAGAGCCAGTGAATGTCCTGTCTGGTTACAGTCCACTCTCACTTTTCCTACACTTAGAAAAGGTGATCATGGTAGAAAAGTATTAAACATAAAATCCTAATATTTTTATTTGCGTAGTTTGGGATGATTCTGTATTTTTCTATCCTACTTCAGTAGATCATTAGCAACATATAAGTTTTTTTTCCCCAAGTGCATACTAATTAGACTGGGGAGAAGAGTAAACAGGTTAAAATGTTGTAAGATAGCTCAAGTATTAGTAATTGAGAGTTGGCTGTTGAAACTTTTGGGATCATACACTGTATTTATATTATTATAGGTGAAGACTTGTAGCCCCATATTGTTGTGCTTTATTAACGTGGCCAGGTTAAAACTGAATGGCTTCCTAAAAGTCATGTCTTTGCAATTAATGTAGTTATAAAACTATGTAGGTGCCAAAGTAAATGGAAAATAATTATGTGAACTGGCTAGATGTAACATTATATGTTCAAGGCAATTGAGTTGAATGAGAAACCAAATTTCAGTGCATTCTTTTTGTTCCTCTACAGACTTCCATATAGCAAATTGCATGTGCTTGCAGCATACCTAGTAATAATGGCACTGATGTAAAATACCATAAAGTTGAAACTGTGCTAATGTGTTAAACTTAACCCTTTTAAAGGAGCTAGCTAAATATAACAAAATATATTATCCGTGTTCATGTATGTGTGTGCCTGTGTGAGTGCACATATCCCCTGCCCATGGAGGCCAGAGGACAACCTCAGGTATTATTTCTCAGTACTGCTGTCTAACTTTTTTGTTTTATTTTTGAGACAAAAACAAATTTCAATGGCCTGGAAATTAACAAATAGGCTGAACTGGCTAGCCAGTGAGCCACAGGAATGTGCTTGTTTCTGCCACCTCTGCACTTGCACTTGGATCACAAGCATGTATGTATCACTACACTTGGCAGTTAAATTTTATTTATTATTTATTTGCAAGGAGAGAGAGGGAGAGAGAATGAGATTTAATGATTATGAGTGGGTATGTCAGGGACTTTTGCCACTATAAACAGATATATGCACCACTTTGTGCATATTACTCCTGGTGCTTTAAACCTGGATTCTGGGGACTGAACTCAGGTCCTCTGTGCTTACAAGACAAGCACTTTATCAACTGTGCTATCTCCCCAGCCTTGTAACAAATATTTGAAAAAGATTTTTCCAGTTTGAATTAAGTTCCATGTAAAGACTCTGGCCCTTTAAGTGACTTTTCCATTTTTTTAAAAAAAATTTACTTATTTTCAAGCAGAGAGAAAGAGAAGAGAGGCAGGCAGAGAGAATGGGAGCACCAGAGCCTCCAGCCACTGCAAATAGACTCTTGATGCATGTGCCACTTTGTGCATCTGGCTTACTGGTACTGGGGAATCGAAGTCAAGTCATTAGGCTTTGCAGGCAAGCACCTTAACTATTGAGCTATCTCTACAGCCTGACTTTTCCATTTGGTATCCCAGTATTGGAATATAGATTTATAGTAGCTTTCCATAATGTCAACTAGTATATTTTTGATAGGTGTATTATCATGCTAATAATTGCAGTTGTGATAAGGAAAGGTGGAACTCCACCTTGAAGGAGTTTGTATTATAGTTGGGGTAGGCTGTGTCTGCACAGTCTGAGACAGTAAGTAATATGTGAGGTACTGCTCATTATCTCATAAAGGAGTCAGAAATGTAGAAAATTTAAGGAAAACAAAAAAAGATGATAGTGTGGTGGTTTCATTCAGGTGTCCCCTATAAACTTATATGTTCTTTATACTTGATCCCCAGTTGGTGGCAGTGTGGAAATAGGAGCCTCCTGGAGGCAGTGTATTGTTAGGGACTGAATTGTGGGTATTATAGCCAACTCTCCTGCTGCTGTTGTCCACCTGATGTTGGCCAGGAGGTGATGTCTAGCCTTTGCTCATGTCACAGTTTTTCTTGCCATCATGGAGCTTCCCCTTGAGTTTGTGAGCCGAGATAAACCCTTTCCTCCTACAAGCTGATTTTGGATAGGTGCTTTCTGTCAGCAATGTAAAGTTGACTACAACAGTAAAATTAGTACTGAGAAGTGGGGTTGTACTGCTAGAAACCTGACTTTCTGGCTTTGGCCTTTTGGAACTGATTTGCAGGAGGAATATGGAAGAATTTGAAACCTTGGCCTAAGAGAGATACCTTGCCGTGCTGTAAGTACAGCTTCATGGACCCTTCTGATTAGAGTTGAAAGACCTGGATGCATTAAGAATTAAGGACTTGTGAGATTTGATTTATGAGGGGAACAAAGGATTTTGCCAGGACTGGTCTAGAAGCAGTTTGTGTGAGAGGCTTGCTGTATTTTGCCTGCAGGTATCCTGAGAACTTGTGCAGGGTTGTATTCCATAGAAATGGACTGGACTGATGTGAACAGATGGAGATGGCACAGAAAGAAATGAAATCTTTGGGCTGAAACTGCTGCTCATTCAGCTGCAATTATTTAGAGAGATTACAGCCATTGAGATGGTGCTAGCTGATCTGCATTGGAACAGCAGGAAGAATGTGGACTCTTTTGAAGTAAGGGGCCTGAAGCCTGAAGGAGTGTTCTGCTCTTCAAAGTCAAATCTACTTTCCCCCTGAATTAACAAATTGGTAGCCCACCTAGTACTATGGAATATGACAAATGCAGGAAAGAGGGTCATTGAATTTGAAACTTGGTTTTGGAAATGGTCATGAGCAGTATGAAGCAGGGTTCTTGGATTACCTGTGCTGAGTCCCAATGGAGCCATGAGGATGAACCATGGATTGCAGTGCAGACCCAGTGAAATGTCAGGACTATGGGATGGCTGTCAAGGAGAGCAGCCAGCACCTGACAGAGTTTTCCTGGACTGTGAGTAGCCTAGCTGGAGAGATGGAATTAGAACTCCAGAGACTTGTCATTGGTTAGAATTATTAGACTTGAAGACTTGTCACTGGTTACAGTTGTAGACTTGGAGTTAACAGAATTTGATGTTTGCTCTGTTTGTTAAATCTTATATTGGTTAAATCTTTCTTTGCTATGCCCAGTGCTGTCTTTTGCAGTGTGAATATTCTGTCATTGTTGTTTCCCCCTCCCCCAATCCCCATATTCGTGGCTCAGCTCAGTTAAAAGACCTTGGACTATGGGGATGTTTGAACATCATTGGGATTTATAAAACCTATGGGGACTTTTAAAGTTGGACAGAATGCGTTGCATTTTATATCACAGATGGTTATTTTTATGGGGACCAGGGGTGGAATGTGGTGGTTTGATTCAGGTGTCATCCATAAACTTGTATGTTCTGAATGTTAGGTTCCCAGCTGGTGGCAGTTTGGGAATTGGAACCTTCTGGAGGCAGTGTATTGTTGGGGCAGGCTTATAGGTAGGTGTTACAACCAACTTCCCCTTGCCATTGTTTGGCACACTTTCCTGCTGATGTTGGCCAGAAGGTGATGTCCAGCCTCTGCTCATGCCACGGTTTTCTCTGTTATCATGGAGCTTCCTCTCCATGTCTGTAAGTCAAAATAAACCCTTCCTTCTACAGGCTGCTTTTGGTTGGGTGCTTTCTGCTGGCAATGTGGAATTGACTACATCAGGTAGGGACTATCTAAAGGAAAGACTTTATAAAAATTAGGAAGTGATGATACTTTAGAGATGTTTGTCGAAAAGGGTAGATATTCTCACAGGTAGAGTAGGAGGTAGGGGTGTGTGTGTGTGTGTGTGTGTGTGTGTGTGTGTGTGTGTTTTAGTATTTTTATTTATTTGCAAACAGAACACACACACATGAGAGAATGAGAATGAGAATGAATGGGCACGCCAGGGCCTCCTGCCACTGCAAAAAGAACTCCAGATGCATGCACCACTCCATACATTTGGCATTTTATGGGTACTGGGGAATTGAACCCTGGTCATTAGACTTTTGAGCCA
The DNA here is from genome assembly GCA_004024765.1 of Zapus hudsonius. Classification (NCBI taxonomy): domain Eukaryota; kingdom Metazoa; phylum Chordata; class Mammalia; order Rodentia; family Dipodidae; genus Zapus; species Zapus hudsonius. Next base: position 10,285 of record PVHP010012243.1, read on the forward strand.
AGGTGCCTTAATAGCTGAACTGTCTCTAGTCCCTTGTTTTTTTTAAATATTTATTTATTTATTTATTTATTTATTTATTTATTTTGGATTTTCAAGGTAGGGTCTCGCTCTAGCTCAGGCTGACCTGGAATTCACTGTGTAGTCTCAGAGTGGCTTTGAACTCATGGTGGTCCTCCTACCTCTGCCTCCTGAGTGCTGGGATTAAAGGCGTGAGCCACCATGCCCAGCTGCTTGTTTATTTTGAGACAAAGTCTTGAGGGCACAGATGAGCTTGATCCTCTGGCCTCCACTTCCCAAATGCTGGATTATAGGAATGTGCCACCACACCAGTTTGAACCAGAGTTTTAAAAGTCACAATTTGGGCTGGGGAGATGGCTCATTAGTTAAAGGTACTTGTTTGCAAAGCCTGATGGCCTAGGTTTGATTCCCCAGTACCCACATAAAGCCAGATGCACAAAGTGGTGCATGTTTCTGGAGTTCATTTGCAAAGGCACTAGGCCCTGGCATGCCCATTCTCTTTCTCCCCCTCCCTGCAAATAAATAAAATACTTTTAAAAATCACAATTTAAAGTTTAAAACTTAACATGTTACTGACAAGTTAGTCAATATTTTAAGGTAATGTTTGGGAAAAGTTGGTGGTGGTATTCAATCTCATAATTATTGAAGACTGATTATATTCTAGACTTGGGCTCCTCTGACTTTTGGAGGTCATATTTGACTTGATCAAGAGATTTGAGGCATTTTGTGAAATAATGGCATACTTGTGACTATGAGTGTTTAATTGTTTACATATCAAACCCATGCTTAAATGGATTTTCCTTCCATTATTTTGTAGTGGATGTACCCTTCCTCTTCATTAGTATATTATTGACAGAGGGTAGCATGCATATTCAAGGGGCTCTGTAAATTTATTGAATTTATTCCTAAATCTATGCAGTCTGGAAATAGAGTATATAAAAAGGATGAGAGTGCTTTTGTTATTTTCTGCACTGAAATGATTTTAGTTGCTGATTCAGAATTTAAGCATGCAACCTATCGATGAGATAGAATATTTGACACCAAGATGATTCTGGAAAATGCAGAGCCTTTTGTTGCCAAATCCTGTTTTTAGTACTATGGTGATTTGGGTAAAAGTTAAGTCATATTTTGGGGAAATTCTTCCTGTATCAGGAAATATACAAAACAAGACTTGTGATTTCAGAGATGTAGGTAATCCTGCTTTGAATGCAGTGTCATTTCATGTGTTTCTTATAGTGAAGAAAGAGTGAAGAGGTACAGTAGTTGTAAACAGAGTATTGCCAAGTCATTTATTTACTAAGAGGGAACAGCTTGCCAGATAAAAGGGTACTTAACTATTAAATGTGGGCACATGTATATTTTTTCAGCAGTTTCATACTTCTAGAAATCCTATCTTGAAATAGTCGTGCTAATTATTTCTATGCTTGTATCATTGATGGTATGCTAAAATTTTTAATTGCCCTGGTTTTTATTTTTTACTCTTAATTTCCTAACGTTCATCACTCTACTGTCCCCACCACCTGCCTTCTGCAAGGAGGTGGGGAGGAGGAGCCAAAAACAAGAATATAGTTGTAGAGAGAGAGAGATTTCAGTGGTAGAAAGACATTTGAGGGAAGTATGAAGTCCACTAACATTGAGCTAGCTGTATGATAATTTATTTCTCTGTGACAAAGTGACAAGGAGGATGGAGTGGGATTCAGAATGTGTGTTATACGTAAGTTATTTAATCATCTCTGTCTCCTGTGATATTAATATAAAATTATGATGATGGATATCTGAATGCTAATAGCTGTTTTCTGCCTTGTTTAGAATGACCTGTGGCTTTATTATTCAAACTTGAATGACACTGGTTGCTGCAGAGGTAGTCAGGTGAATTTCCATGTCACAGAAACAGGAACTCTTCCATAAGATTCTATCATTGGTTGTGATGAGTTAAATTTCAGAGTACAATAGCTTTAAGATATTTACTTTATATATTTTAGTAAGAATCATAAAATTGTCCTTTTCCTTTCTTATGGAAGAATTTAATGTTATTTGTTGGTGTTTCAACATTATTTTGGATACACACACTTGTTTCCTCTAGAAAAATGGGCAAAGCTATTTAAAAAAAATGCCTCTTTTTTCAGATATAAACAAAATGGAGATGATTAGAGATGGGGTAAAGACCGTACAGTTGATCACCCACCATGAACCAGGGAACTTTGTGGAAGACTGTAAGAGCCATAGAAGGGGAATATTCCAAGGCCTCGCTCCTCTCCCCCCTCACCCAATGACTGACTGCTGCTCTCACAGCACTTGGCCCTCAGTCCCATGGAGTGGAGCATACCAGCAACCCCACTGAGGAGGGGAACATGACTTGTTCATATAAAGTTTCTAATTAATAAACAAAAATTGTACAGTTGACTATGTTATTGTTTCTTTTGATAGAAACTTGGTCATATTGTAAAAATATTACATATTGATTATTGAGGGTTTTAAAATATGTATTAATAATTGCTTTAATAATGCAGAGATTCCACAGAGGAAAAAAAAATGTTTGCTTTTTTGAGACAAGATCTCAATAAAATAGCCCAGGCTGATCTCACACTCACAGTCCTGCCCTTGTCTCCAGATGTTGGAGTACAGAAATGGACCATCACTTCTGCCTTTGTGTTTGGAATACAGGAGTGGACCACCAGTCCTGACTTTGTGTTTTGAACAAATACATGGTGCCACTAAATGTTTACGTGGGATGCTTAGATTTGGGGAAAGTATATGTATATGTAAATCTAAGGTTTGGTTTGTTTATTTATTTATTATGGCAAAGAGGATTGAGTCAACAGCCTTATGCTTACAAGACAAGCACTCTGCTACTTAGCTATATACCCAGTCATTTTTTAAAAACATCCATAATTTTATTCACTGTAATAGATACATGGCTCATATAGATGTTAATTTAACCTTACAGTGTCCTAAACTTTGCACTTTAAAAATGTATTTATTTATTTATTTATTTATTGGAGAGAGACAGAGAATATGAGAATGGGTGGGCCAGAGCCTCCCCCATGCAAATGATCTCCAGACACATGTGCCACTTCGTGTATCTGGCTTTATGTGAGTACTGGGGAATCGAACCTGGGCCAGCAGGCTTTTGTAACCAAGAGCCTTTAAGCGCTGAGCCATCTCTCCAGGTCTAACTTTACACTTAAGAAAGTGCTATCCGGTTGTAACGTATGGGTTAAAAACGAAAAACATATTAAACTGATAGCTGTGAACTTATGAAAGCACAGCAAAATGAATTAGAAACAAATGAGAACTTTGATTCATAATTTTTAAATAAACCTATTTATATAAAACTTATTAATCTTCCTAGATAACTGCAGTTTACAGCTGTGACTGCACACCCGTGACGAACAGGCACTGTGAATCAATGACAGTGTATGGGAGAAAAAATTCATAGAAAACCCATTGAATCCCGATGAAAGGAAAGTGAATATATGAATATTAGAGAAACTTTTATGTTGTTACTGTATTACAGTGGATTAATGTGAGGTTGTTAGAAACACGCATGGGTTTTCTGAGTCTCCAAATGCAGTGAAAGCTGTCCTAGCTTCTGGACGCTCACAGATGAAGGAGCTAGGAGATTACTGCTGAGAAAGAAAGCTCAAAGAATTTTACAGATGGTCCACAGGGCAGGAGGAGCTCTGTGACAGGAAAGGAGAGCCATGAACAGAGTTTCACAGTACACAGTACAGCCTGGCTTCCTCTCTGACCTTGCCTGTGTCTGCGGCTTCATTTCTACCTGCTTGTTCTGTCTCTTCACATCCTAGGACTCTTTCCCTTGTGGCTTAGACACAGAAAGAGCTGCTAATTGGAAAACTGATCTCAGGTACTTTGTTCAGTTAAAAAAAAAAGAGAGAGAGAGAAATAATATTCTAGAACATTATTTCTTTAAATTTTTTTTCAACAGATATGGAAAAATGAATTTTTCTATTTGTTGCTCATGAGCCTCAGTTCTGATTATAATCACATCAAAGCCTTGGTTACATAGCAAGTTTGAGGGCAGTTTGGACTACCTGAAACCCTGTCTCCAAAAAAAAAAAAAAAAGCCAAAGGGGAGAAATTAGCCTTTAAGATATAGGCAGCAATATTATATGTCATGGATTTCCTATAACCACTAAAAGAGCATGGTGGGAGATGAAAATTAGGAACAGGTCAACAACTCCCCCCCTTTTTTTTGAAAACAGGAATTTGTAACTTGTATGTGAAAAGTAGAACCCCCCCATTGATATTCTTCTAAGGAAAGAAATTAAGTGTTGGTAGTCCATCAGGAGTTTGTGGGGATATTGTCCTTGCCTCTAAAGCCTATGCTGGCTTTAAACTCGTGAGCTTCTTGTCTGTGTCTGCCCCACCAGACCCAACTTCTAAGTTTGTTTATTTAAAATGGTCTCATGAAGCCCAGGCTGGCCTCAAACTTGCTATGTAGTTGAGGTTGGCCTTGAACTCCTGTTCCTCTTCCCTGTATTTAATAAGTTCTGGATTTACAGGCATGTACCACCACACCAGGCTGGAATGTATTTTAGAAATAAATTTTATTAGCCATTTTCTGCAAAGCAGGAGTCTACAGAAAATTTAAGTGCTTATCCATTGTCATTCAAACCTTCCAACTGATGGGTGACCTGTTTACAGGATTTCTTCTTTTGTTCAACCATTTTTGTTTGTTCATAAGACTTTCATTTTAAGAGAGCCAAAAATTGACTACAAGAATAAATTTCAGTAAATAGACCCTACCTTTTTTACCCTTTAAAACATTTTTTCTTTTATGTGAGATAAGTATTTGTAAATAAGTTGTAAGTATAATCAATGTTGGATGGTACCATATATAATTACAGAAATATTCCTACCTTCTTTTTCCTATTTCATTGTCATACAGGCCAGTCAGATACTGAGCATTTACTGAATACAGTTATGTGTCCAGCATTGTTTTAATTGCTAAAAGTCCCAGATGTCATTAGGAGGTACAGCAGCAACAAATCATGTTATATGTTGGGGGTTTTGCGAAAAACATTACTTATACCTAGTTTAGTTTTCTGTTTTCCTACAAGTCTAGGAAATATGTACAAATAGACATCTGTACTGATTAGGCAAAACAAAGCAATGCCTAGTGATCCCAAAAAGGTTGTTACTGTATTGAGAGGTGAGATTCTAACACTTTTCATTATCTTTGATGCTTAAACCTATGTATTTAACCTTTTTACAGTCTTTCCAAGTACAATGTCCAACACAGTAAATAAATCATATCACTGGTAAAATACTAATTCTGAACCCCAGAAAGCAAGTTATTAACCCAATTAGAAATATACATTTTAACTATTTTGGATAAAATTATTTCTGGAACGATTCTATATTTCCCTTCATTAAAATGTCAGCTGTATTTCAACTTTCTCTCTCAGGTTTTTGTAACTCTCATCATTATAGATACCAGTGTTTTGTGTGGGGGAGGGTGTAGTGTGTTTTATTTGGTGCTAGGGATTGAACCCAGGGTTTCATGCATGCTAGGTAAGCACTCTTACCAACTGAGTCACATCTCTATTCCCTTGTTTGTTTTTGAATGACTAACAGAAAATAGAGAATCAGATTGTCTAGGCAGTTGGAAATTATAATGCTAATGCAGTAAGAGTTTTGTCATATCTTAAATATGTTGGTGGAATGATTATTAAAATCAGTTTATGTGCTGGAAAGATGGCTCATATTTACAAAGTGGCACATGCATCTGCAGTTTGTTTGCAGTGGCAGGAGGCCCTGGTGTGCTCATTCATATTCTCTCTCTCTCTCTCTCTTTCTCTCTCTCTCTCTCTCTCGTGTGTCTGTCTTTCAGATAAATAAAAATATTATTATTTTGTCCCCAATTCTATAGTTCGCTCATGTGTAGCTGGGCATTGCAGCACACACTTGCAATCCTAGCATTCAGGAGGCTAAGGCAGGAGAATTATGAGTTCCAGGTCAAAGATAGACCCTCTCAAAGAAAAGGAAAGAGGAAAAAGAAAGGAAAGGAATTGTTTGTTTATATGGAAATCTGATGTGTTAACATGTTAGATTTGCAACATGTAGTTGTAACTGTCCATAAAAATTAAAAAACTGATAGGATACAAAAATGGTGATGTTTTCTCTTGAGAGATCATACATGATTAAGTATCTTACCTGATTCTTTTTCTGTAATATCTTGAAAAGAACCATTATAAATTGCATTACAATGTTTCACACACAAAGAAGTTATAAAGTTATGTTCTTTGTCTCTCTTAACAAAGTCTCATTCTGCAGCATGAGCTTGCTAGGAACTCACCTTATAACTCAAACTGGCCTTGAACTTGTGGCAGTTCTCCTGCCTCAGAGTCTCCCAAGTCCTAGAATTGTAGGAGTGAGCCACTACACCTGATTGCCTTTTCACTTTTATTTTCTTTTACTGTCTCTGATTTCTGATAGACATGTTAGAACTTTATGAGACTAATAAGTGAGAATGTCTAAGGTCCCATGGATAAGGTTTATTTTTCTCAACTGATTTTATTGGTTTCTGTTTTCTTTTGTTATTTTCTATTCTAATAACTTTAATAATAGATCATTGTATAGGGATTATTTTTATGATTTTTAAAATTTATTTATTTGTAATCAAGGAGAGAAAGAGAGGAGGGCCTCTAGCCTCTGCAAACAAATCAAACCCAGGACTTAGGGTTTGCAGGCAAGTGCCTTAACTGCTGAGGCATCTCTCCAGCCCTGGATTATACTTTTTGTTAAATATATTTGGTAGTGATTTATGGTTCCTAGTATAGAATAGAATGCTGTTGTTAAAGTTTAAAGTTGTCTTTGTAATTAACCCTTCCTTGTTTCTCCTCAAGTTAGTGATGAGAAAGCATCTGCTGCCTACTCTTGATTCCTGTCCATGGGAAATTGAGGAAGTTCATGAAAGCAATTTGGCACCACCTGTCTAGTCTTCTAGAATAATGAAAAATTTACTTACTTCATTATGCAACGGCAGTAAAGTAAATGTGAAAATGAAGCATAAGCATTGAACTAAACTGCAGTTGAAGTAGTTTCCAGTGGAGTACATTTTCTAAATGCTGATGATTAAACCATCTTAGTATTAGTATTAATTTTAAATAGTTAAGATGTTTCACATTTTTATGCAGTGCATGCTTGGAATTCCCTGAAGATGGGAACACTTGGTAACCTTGAAAGATCCTTGCTGTTTTCTGAGTCTGTGCTAGTTCATTGAGCAGATGTAAATGCAGTGGAGATTGTTAGCCACCAAAGTGGTGGTTTTTAGGTAATTGATTTTGCTAAGAAAGAATGACATAGTGCAGTGATCTGTATATTTAACCAGGATTATTTAACTTACTGTGTATACTGGTACTTTTTGTCTCCAGCTGCTGGAAATTATTTACTTGAAGAGAATTTACTATTCAATATGTTTATAACTTGACCCAAACTAATATTTTGGCTAATATCATCTTTAAAAATATGGAAGATTTATTTAGTGATATGTCATATTAACATATATTTCCAGAAATCATATATTTCTAAGTAGATGTTGCTTCTTCTCACCATTCCCCTTTGAAGGTTAAGTACTTGCTCCAGTGATATTGTCACTGTTTAAAAATTCACAGTATTTTCCAGGTAAGGCCCCTCATGCCAGTGAGGGGGGAACTCAGGATTCTTTCCCACATGAACCTTCCCCTCTCAAGATGGGAGCCCTCTGATACCTTTTCTTCTTCTGTTTGTTTGGCTGAGCAGCACAGATTTTGTTAAAACCTTTCCAACGTGTTCTCCCCACACCGGTAGCTGGAGAACTCTGTAACTCCCATGTTCCCTTAAATAAAGCCTCCCACTATACCTTAAAAAAAAATTCACAGTACTCTGTTCTAGGCTGGGGATGTAGCTCTGTGGTAGAGCACTTACCTAGCACGTGCAAGGCCCTGTACTCTCCCTGCCCCCACCCCCCAAATAACCCAGTCTGCTTTCAAAGATTATTGAAGCACATTTTCCTCTGAATTATTACTCAGTTTCTCTTTTGAAGATGAAAACTGGGTTCAAATCTATGAAGCCAGTTAATTCACTCATGATTTAAGTGAATTAACTTATTCTCAGTACTATATTAAATATGGAATGTTGTACATGTTACACAGACAATTTCGTTTTAAACAAACTACCACTCTGATGACTGCAGTTATGTACTAGGCCCTGGCTATGTCTATAGCCATTCTCTATAACTACTTTCCGCTTCTTTTTCCCCTTATTCACTATGTTTGGCAAAGCCTTCCTTGTTTATCATTCCTAATTGTATTTTTTTGCAGGGCATTTTGTACCTTGGTTATGGATTACCCTCCTTCTAATATTTACATGACTTTCTTCCTCCATATTTTATCAGTGAGGTGCCTGACCACTCAAAGCATTTTTTTTTTATATATTTTTGGCTCTTTTTTCTTTTTGTTGTGCTGAGGATTGAACCCAGGGCTTCCCATGTGCTAAGCAGGTGTTCTACCATTGGGCTGTTTTTTTCATAGCCCTTGTCTTTAGTGACATTGTAGTATATATTGTTTGTCTTCTTACACTGCACTTTGTTTTGTTCATTATAGTTGTGTTGATGACTTGATCAGTCCTGGCAAGTTGTTGACTGAATAAGTAACTGCTTGTGTTTTAGCTTGACCAGTTTTGCGTTTCAAATTCAGTCAATATCTTAACCATGTAGGCTATTACACCAGGCTTAATGTTTTAAGCTGAAAATTATCTAAAAATCTTTCATATTTTTTTCATCCAGGTTTGGTCAGTACTTTAATTGGGTCAAATCAGACACCCCAGAGACATCTTAACCTAATTTTTGCCCTTATTTTACACATCAAATTTGCAGTGAGATGGAGGTGGTGATTTTTATCTTCTAAATGCATATAAAATCTGCTTTTTTGTTGTCATACCATTATTCAGGCCCTCATTGTGTTTGTTGGATGATTTCAGTGGCTTCAAAGCTTGGCTTCCTATTCTAGTTCTATCCTTTCCCAATCTGGTATGTTATGGCTAACAAACAGGTTTTCTAAAATGTCACTCTTAACTTCCCCAGCAGAGTTGAGTTCTTACTTTGGGATTCCATTGTGTATTCCCTTAGCGTATGCTGTAATGTATTCACATGTCTGTCAGTTGGCAGGTATTATTTCCTTTAATGTGTACTGGAGACTTACTTTTTCCTTTGCTGGTGATCCCATGATGACAAAATATTGGTGCCTGTACTCTAGCAGAAAGGACACAGGCAGTAAAGATGAGAACGTGGGATTGTAGATATGAATGGTTTTACTCACCTAAAATTTGGTATGTGAGTTGACTGATGATTGGGGAGATTGACAAAGAAATCTCTAAGATACAATATTTAGGAAACACCATATGTGATAGAGTTAAATCTTCCAAGTAGAAGGAAGAGCCCACAGACAGAGAAGAGCCAGAATAACTGGTAGATGATGGATGAGAGGGACAGTGGAGGAATGTGAGGTTACAGGAGAGAGTAGATGAATAATAACTCAGAGAACATGGTACAATCTTTTCTTGAGAAAGAAGTCATATAATCTGACTTTGATTGCTGGGTCAGGAATATGATTGCCCTTCTAACAGGCCATATGATACTAAAATCAGTATTATAATTGAATGAATAAGTGAATGAATTCTTTCATTTTGATCACAAGACAGAAAAATTTATTGTTTCACTCATTGGAGATTTAAGTATTATCTTTCAAGAGAAAGCATCAATCAACATTGTAGAAATGATGGCTGTGTTAATGTTACTTTTAACTTATGCATGTGTAACCCTTACATTTTAAAAAACATTTTTATTTAATTGCAATCAGAGAGGGACAGACAGATAGCCACTGCACACAACTCCAGATGCATGTGACACTTTGCGCATCTGACTTTACATGGATACTAGGGAATCAAACCCCGCTCATCAGGCTTTGCAAGCAAGGACCTTGACCACTGAGCCAACTCTCCAGCTCCTAACCCTTACATTTTTAATCTTTTTATTTCCCAAGGAATATCTGAACTATCATTAGCTTCGATGATTTTTCCCCCTTGTCTGTGACGGTGTTGCACTCATTCATTCATTTGTTCATTCATGTAATTACTATGTATATGCCTTTGGCAGAGTATGCTGTCAGCTTCTGAAATCCAAAGGAAAAAATAAACCAGACCATACTCTGCCACTTGAAAATGTATTACGAATTGATAAGTTAGAGTCACAGGAGGAAGTCCAGAAGGGTGTTCATGACCTCTGTTCACTTGATCCACACTGCCGCAGCCGCCACCAGTGCTCTCGTGGAGGTGTTGAACTAGCCGTGGGAATATGGTGAGGTGGATGAATAGAAACCTAGGGAGAGCTAGTGTCTTTATTTTCTTTAATGCTTAGAAAAATTATTCTGGGTGAGAAGATGGCTCAGCAGGTTAAAGGTACTTGCTTTCAAAGCCTGCTGGCACAGATTTGATTTCACAGTAACCATGTACAGCCAGATGCCCAAAGTGGTTCACGTGCCGGAGCTTATTTGTGGTAGCAAGAGGCCCTGGCATACATATTCATTCTCTCTTTCTCTTTCTCAAACAAATACAAATATTTTAAAAATATTTTGAATAAAAAACAGAATATTTCTCTTCTTCATTTGTGTCATTCATGCTAGGTTTTACACAGTACCGGGGATCATACCCAGAGCATTATGCACTCTAGGCAAGCACTCTACCATCTGAGCTCCATCCCCTGGCCTGTAGATATTTTTTAAAAGAGAATATAGCATATTGGTACCTTTAGTGAAATAAAGCCTTAATTTGGGGTTGGAAGATAAGTAAATAGTACTGTTTCAGCTGAAATTGCACAGCAACCTGACAGGCTCTTTCCTCTGGCTGACACTGGAGTTGAAGCCAGTTTGTCATGACAAGTGTAGTTGAATGAGGTCTATATTTTGGTTTCTTATCTCCCTCCCTCCCTCCCTCCCTCCCTCCCTTCATTTATTTATTTTTAGAGGTAGGGTTTCATTCTAGCCTTGGCTGACCTGTAATTCACTATGTAGTCGCTGGCTGGTCTCAGCTCACAGTGATCTCCTACCTCTGCCTCCTGAGTGCTGGAATTAAAGGCGTGCACCACCACACCCAACTAGCATTTTGGTTTCTTGATTGAGGAATGTTTTGAAACTAGAGAAAGAGGATATAATTTATTAAATTGAAGGTTTTTTGGGGGGGGCATTTCCTAGAGAAAGCATTATTGGCTAAATGTATCAGAGGCATTCAATTAGTATTAAATGAATTAGAAAAAAATTGGGAATTTTTATCCCTACTGATTTGTTTTCACAAAAATAATTGGTAAATGTAAATGTTTGGGGTGCTCTAACCAAATCAAATCAGTCTTACATGATTTGTGAATTTAATTGCTAGAAGTAAGTATTTTCTACTGGCACTGTTGTTTATTTAATATTTATCCTTTGATCCTGTCTGAATATTTTTAATAGGTCAAGCTGTACATTAACAAAAGCCTTTAAGGTTTATTGAGTGGCTGAAGATGATGAGTATGGAGCAGAAGCTGAGAAAGTACTTAAATGAGTTTTGAGTTCACAGAAACTTAATGTGTGAGACTTTTCAGGAAAGAAGAGGCCTCCATACATTCCAAGTTGATCATCTGTCAGTGTATTGCAGGAGTTGGATAGTATTAAAAGGATTTCCTAGTCAAAATTAGTCACATACCCTGTAGTTTTATTTATTTTTGACCTTTAAACTATGTCGAGTAGGTATGTATGTATGTGTATGCATGCATGCATACATACGTACTTATTAAACATTTTTTTTGACAATAGTGTACCATGGTCGTAATCTCCCATCTCTCTCCTTTGCCCTTTTACCTTCATTCCCTCTCAACTGAATCTCCCCTTTTCTCAACTACTTCCTCTTCTATTTTGATTTCCTATTTTATTTTATTTTATTTTGCCCTTCTCCATCATTCATGACAACATGTTGATGGGTCCAGTCTTGTGCAGGTAATGACAGCTGCTGTGAGGTCTGGAGTGCACTGGCCACTTTGTCTGGAAGCTAGTGTTTCAGTACTCCTCTGTGTATTTTGGCTGTTACATTCTTCCCACACCTTTTCCGCAGTGCTGCCTGAGCCTCACAGGAAGTGACAGAAATGTCTCATTTAGTGTTGAACACTCAACTGTTACTTCTCAGCACTTAGATAAGTGTTGAGTTTCCTAGTAATCACCACCATCCAAAAAGAGAAGCTTCTTTAACCAAAAGTGAGAACAGCACTAATGTATGGGTATAAGCATAAATGGTTAGAGGGTAATTTGATGGACGGACATAGCGCATCATCTATTTAGCCAAGCAGAAGTAAACTGCTTCCACCTTGGGCTTATGACCTTCCTAGCCCTAGATTTTTGATTAGATTTTCAGTGGCAGGCATGAATTTCCTTTCATGGAGTGGGCCTCAAATCCAGTCATAGAGCAGTTGGTTACTCCCATATCGGACAATGCCACTATTGCTCTAGTGGGCCCATCTTTCCTGGCTGGCAAGTTTCGTGGCTTGCAGAGTCTGCAGTGGGTTAAGACTGTTGATTATTCCCCCCTCCCACCCTGGGCCCATCAGGCTATGTTGCTTGCAGCATTATGAGAATCTGTCAGCTGGGAGGAGGCTTCTAGCTAATTGCTAGCTTGATTTCTCAGTGTCCTGCTACTCAAGGCATGTGGTGTCTTCAACAATAGGGTCTTACTGTCTAGTTCTGGTGGACAACCAAAAGCTTTGGCAATACCTGCTGTTTTTATATCTTAACAAAAATGTGCATACAGAAGATAGAAACCAAAAATAAGGAAAATTTATTATTTAAAACTTTAGACCATATTAATTTGTACAGGTATAGATTAACTACAGTTTACTTTTGAAAATACTATGAAAAATATTTTTTTTTCTAGGTAGGTTTTCACACTAGCTCAGGCTGACCTGGAATTCACTCTGTAGTCCAAGGCTGGCCTCTAGCTCATGGCAATTCTCCTACTCCAACTCCTGAGTGCTGGGATTAAAGGCATGTGCCACCATGCCCCACATTGAAGAATAATATTTTAGCATATATTTTAAGCTATTTTGTTTAGAAACTAGCCTATCATTCTTGTTTTGTGTTTGTTTGTTTTTTTTTGTCACTGCTGGAGATAGTTCAGTGGGTAAAATGCTTGCCTTGCTCAGTGTTGCCCCGAGCTCAGTGTTGAAAACCATGTAAAAACAGATCCAGTATGGTACTATATGCTTCTAATCCCAGAGCTGGGGAGACAGGCAGGTGCATCCATTGGGTTTGGGATTCAGCGAGTTTAGTCTACTTAGGCTAGTTCCAGGCTAGTGAGAGACCCCATCTCACAAAAAGTTGATGGATTGTGCCCAAGAAATGACACCTGTTCTACTCTGGCCAACCCATACACACATGAGCATGCATTCATACACAGAGAAAATACACATTTTAAATTATGTGAAATGAAAATTCAATTTTTAAAAATCTAGATTTAAATTCTTAGTTTACAATTTAAAAAATAATACCACTTATTCATCTGAGTCCAATTTTTGTAATTGTGGGAAAATATAATATTGTACATATGCATAGTTATCTTTAATATTACATAAGACTTTGTTAGCATAGTGTCTGGCAAATACATAGTGAAAATTCAGAGGGCAAGGGTTGATAACTTGTTGTCCATTGTTTTGATCACTGACCTTTGTGCTATTCCTAGTCTTGCTAATACAAACCATAATTATATACATTGTCATGTTCATAAATATTGATACCCATGTGTAAATTCCTTTGTATGTTATAACCTGGCATGAAATTGTTGATTATATGGTGTATATATGTACATATACACAGATGATAGAGTGATTATGCATCTGTATATACTATCTTTATAATAGCTATTGATCCAATGTTTAATACTTTGTATTATTAAGCAATTATTAAAAATAATTAAACTCATTGCAGATTTTTCAAACATACACAGATTTAGAGAAGAAAGGAACTCTTATGTTTCCCTCACTTCAATCCTTATAAATATAGAGCAATCATCTTTCTGTATATCCTCTTTTCTTGATGGCCTTTTCATCTCCCCTTCCCCTTCCCTTCCTTTTCCTTTTCTTTACCCTTCCCCTTCCATTCATTTCCTTTCCTTTTCCCCATCACTTTCCCTCCTCCTCTCCATCTATCTTTCCCCTGACCTTTCTCCTCCTCCTCCTCTTCCCTTCCTTGGAATGGAACTCAGGCCTTTTACATGCTAGTCAAGCTCTGTACCACAGAAACACATCCCTAGCCCTGTTGAAGAAATAGTCTCTGTAGCCCAGGCTGGTCTTGAACTCACTCTGTAGCTCCAGCTGGCCTCCAACTGGCAATTCTTCTGTCTTTGTCCTGCAAGTGGTATGATTACAAGGATGTGACAATGAAGTCTCATTCCCTGTGACATTTTCCCCTCAACCTGTTTGACACAGAGCCTCTAGCCATTCATAATTGCAATCCAAGGTTTTTCCCTTGTGTGATAGTTTGAATGTGAGTCCCCATAACCTCAGGTATTTTTTTTTTTTATTAAGCATAAACTTCCTGCTTAAGTCTCTGGCAGCCTGCGGGAGGGGCATGTCACCTGGAGCAGAACTAATTTCTGCCCAAAAGCATAAGAGAGCAGTCTGAGCTCTGGGGTCCTGTTTGCTGCAGGTTCCTTGTGCTCGCTGCTTTTTGGTGTTTGCTGGCTGCTGGTGGTTTCTCTCTCTGCTTGGATCTGTGAAAGGGAGGCAGCTTCTTCTGCCACTGTTGGAACTTCCCCTGGATCTGTAAGCTTGAAATAAATCCTTTCTTCTTCTAAACTGTGTCTGATTAAATGCTGTCCCAGCATTGTGGGACTGTCTGCAGCACTGTGACTCTGGGTCAGACAGGGATTTCCCTTCCTGAGACTGGTGCTGTGTTACAATCAGCTTTCTTGTTGCTAACAGAAAGAACCTGACCAAAAGCAGCTTGTAGAGGAATGGGTTTATTTTGGCTTACAGACTTGAGGGGAAGCTCTATGATGGTAGGAAAATAATGGCATGAGCAGAGGCTGGACATGACCTTCTGGCCAATATCAGATAGACAACAAGAGCAGGAGACTGTGCCAAACACTGGCAAAGGGAAGCTGGCTATAACATCCATAAGCCCACCCCCAACACACCTCCAACAAGGTTCCAGTTCCAAAATTGCCATCAGCTAGGATCAAGTATTCAGAACACGTAAGTTTATGGGGAAACACCTGAATCAAACCACCATTCTATGCTATCACAGATTCCCACCTGCTTGAAATAATATTGTTAGAACTGGAAATGAAGGGGGAGATAGCTTGTAGCAATGCCTTCTCAATTTTTGGACCTATGGGTAAGTAACAAGATTTACTTTCAGTGTTTTAAATGGTGGAAGAGAGTTTTGCTTCTCTCCTTTGTTAAGGTAGTCCCAACTATAGTAATTTCCATGTACATTTAGTCATTCATGCCTGCCCACAGTATCACAGTTAATGGTGAAGAAATGAGTATAATCTCTAGCTAGAAAAATAGGGGTTAGGATTAGGATTTTGCATCTTTTGCCATAATTTATATATGAGGTCAAAGAGCATTTGAAATATGGTTAATGGAATAAAAAGGAGGAAGGAATATTATTAGAAAGTTTGGAATTAGACAATTAGCTCTACCTTGTAGTCAACTAAAGGTGAGTGATCAGGAAAAAGAATAATTCAAAAATAACACATAAGGAAAATTCTTTCCATGAGGTGGGAAAGGTTTATAACTACCTTTTATTTTATTTCTTTAAAGCCATTGTCAACAAGCTTGGCTAGTGACTAATAATTACTGTTTCTGAATAGTTACTGATAGAGACGATAAATGGAGACATAGTTAGAGAATTGTTTTAAGATTCTGGTCAGCTTCCAGCCCTTCAAGAAAGCATATTATTAATAATTGTAATTGTAAAAATTCAACTATGGTGTGAAGCTATGCATGAGCATTGAGGAATAGAGGCACTGGAAGGAATTCAAGGTTTGTTATGGGGTCCTTGCTGCCTGGTACATTGTGATGTGTTTCTGTGTTGTAATACACTGCTTTCATCACTGTAGCTTTTCTGGGCTCACTGTACTTTTGCTGCTGTGTTTCATAGGGCTGCTTCTTAGAATTAATGCATGACCAGACTGGGCAGCTCTCTTCATATGAGCACTATGAGACATGGAGCCAGTCAGCAGGTCGTGGGTGGCCCTTTCTTCATGAGCACTATTAGTAACAATGTGGTTTTATTAAAATAACATACTCCTATGTCTTCCCTTCTCTTCCACTCCTCTTTTCTTCTCTCATCTCCTCTTTTTTTCTTTTAATAGGGCCTGTGTATCCTCAGACTTGCAGCAATCCTCCCATCTCAGGAGACATAGAGTCAGTGTTCAGTTTCAAATGCCTCCTGAGTGTTAGAATTTACATACATGTGTTACCCTGCCTGGTTTTTCTGTTATATAGAAAAGTAATTCTTGAAAGACTACTACATGTTAGAGCCATGCTTGACTATTGAAATAGTTGTGAGCAAAGTGTTTTTTGCCTACATGAAACTTAAAACAAAAATTTTGGCAACTGTATAAATGCTCACCTAGTTTTTCACTCTCATTTTGGAATGAAAATATTGAAAATATCTGGTATACACAGGTAATATGCTAGTGAATGTGATAGCTCATGCAAAATGAGTTTAGGTAAAAAATGCATTGAGAAGTTAAAGGCAAGGGTAATTGGTGAGATCATGGATTGACAGTTCAGTCTTGGAAGTGTTCTTGATGGTGGGGAATGTATGCAAGAATACATTTATGACAGCATTGTGGTTATATTGTTATTAAATTCATCTTAATTCATTACAATTCATTCTTCTTTTTTTAAAAAATATTTTATTTATTCATTTTCAAGCAGAGAGAGACAGAGAGAGAGACAGAGAGAGAGAGAGAGAGAGAGAGAACCAGGGCCACCACCTTGTGAGTCTGGCTTATGTGGGTCCTGGGGACTTGAACCCAGGGCCTTAGGCACTAGAGGCAAGTGCCTTAACCGCTGAGCCATCTCTCTAGCCACAATTCATTCTTCTTGCAAATGTTTCTTTAGTGCCTTATTTGGGATTTTATTATATAATAGAAATTTTAGATAGAGTTATGTATATCATTACTACTTATATATAAACAAAGCAAATGCTTCCTGACTATTAAATAATGTTTTCAAGTCATTCACACTGAGAAAAAGGGATCATAATTTTTCAATATTTTTAACACTTTGTAGAGTAACTGTTTCTATAAAGACTAATCACTAGTACAGTTCTGAAAGATAATTAATTGTCTCTACTTGAAAAATGAGCAAACCTTGATCATGAAAGTAATGCACTGAAATACCTTGTAATAAAAGTCACTAATGTAAACATACAAGTGAAATAGACATTTGCTTGGGCTAAGCACATAATTTTTACATGATTGACATAAAAACTATTTTTGCCAAGCAAATAATGTAATTATAGTATTTTAGTAGCTTTTATATTTTTATACTATATATTTGAAAGTGGATACCTGGGAGGCTTATTAAGTCAAACTACATGGCTTGAGTGGACCAACTAGATTTGAGTATACTTCTTTTCATTCCAAAGTTTTTGTTTTACCCCAAATGTTACCAGTATCCAACAGATTTGGGTCACTGATTTACTGTATCTACTTGAACTCTTATCAAATTCATTTCAAAATCAGTTCTTTTGCTGACAGATAATAATATTGCAGTATAGTTAATGGCAGCAAATTATAATGTAGTATATTTAAAATGTTTTGGACATAAAAACATAATACAGATGTGTGTATTTGAACAAGTACACGCACAGAATTGAGTCAGGAAATGGACGTAAAATGAGTGCAAATGGTTATTACTCTTTTCTCCTGGTGGCTTTCTTTATCTTGATGTATCTCTTCTGTGAAAAGTAAATAATAATTTAGTTGGTGTTAATAGTATATATTGAACATTCCTAACCTGAAAATTTGGAATACTCCAAAAAATCTGAAATTTTTGAGCACCAGTGGATGCTACAAATGGAAAATCCCACACCTGACTTCATGAGAGAGGCCACGCATGCCCAGAGTGTACGTGGTGAACTAAAAATGCTGTGTAAAATTCGTTTTAGGCTGTGTGAATCAGGTGTTTATGATAAACATACATTCTTGTCATACATTCAGCAGGCTCCTCCCCAAGAGATCTTATTAGGCATATGCAAATATTCTAAAGCCTGAAGAAATTTGAATTCCAAGTACCTCTTTGGTACTAAGCATTTAAAATACAGATAATCGTTTGTAATGTATTATAGATTATGCCAATTTTGTTGAGCTATAATTAACAAAAAGTATACCAATTTAAAGTATACTTTTAAATATGACCAATATGTATGTCACCAAACAAGATAGAATATTGTCACCCTTCCCTGAACCTGCCACCTATTTCAGTTAGTTACTTCATCTCCCAGTACCCACTGTCTACTATTAAGTTACTTTTCCCTGGGTTTGAGTTACATGTAACCGTAGAGATAGAACTTGTACTTTTTCATCTGTCTTTCTGTAAGAATTTGAGATTGATCATATTGTATTGGGTGTCCTTTTAGTTGTTGGTATTTCAGTGTATACATTACTATTTGTTTACTTGGACTTTTGTTGATAGACATTTGACTTGTTTCCAGTTTGGAACTTTTATGAGTAAAGCTGCTAAAAATATTCTTGTATATTTGTGGGCCTATGTTTCTCATAGTGGAATTGCTGGTTCATAACTTACCTAGTTGTATGTGACCAGCAGCTCTCTAACATGAATGTAATATTCCTCCAACAGGGATAAGAATTCTTTTTGTTCCCTATCGTTTCCAGCATTTGGTGGCATCAGTCTTTATGATTTTAATATCAAGTTTCCTCTGTTTCTGGGTGTCCTGTCAACTGCATAAAGCCCTGTCCACATTGAGGGCAGAGCTTTCCCACCTAGGCCACTCAGACTCACATGCCAACTTGTGGAACACCCACACACATGCCCCAAATAATGCTGTAACCCTTCTCTAGGTCTTCCTTAATCTAGTCAAATTGGCACTTAAAGTTAACCACATCAGCAATTTTTACTACTTTCTTTGTTTTTTTTTAACAACAACAAAAAAAAAATTCCAAAAAAATTTTACCAAGAAGTTACATATGTTCAGAAATATTCTAAAAATGATTTTTAATATTAATATAAGATACTCTAGAAAACATATCTATATACTATGTGCTACATGATTGTGTAACATTTACCAAAAATGTATTTCATATATATTTGTTACGTTATTATACACTGTTTTTCTTTTTTATAAAAGCTATATGGCAAACTGTGGCACAGTGGCATACTAGCACACATTTCTAATTCCAGCACTTGTGAATCTGAGGTAGGAGGATTATTAAGTTTTAGGTCATCCTAGACCACTTAGTGATACCCTATCTGAAAAAGCAAACATGAAACAGAGGCAGGAGGATTACCATCAGTTCAAAGCCAGCCAAGACTATCTGGCAGGACCCCCTCTCAACAGACAAATGAACAAAGAAGCAGATGCAATATGGCTTTGCAATTATTTTAATCTATTCACAGCTAGGACAGCCTGAATTAAGTTTTTTTCTTTTGTAAAATAGCCTCCCTACATAGCCCAGGCTGGCTTCACCCTCTTGCTGCTTCTATGAGATTGTAGGTGTGCTTTACCATGACTACAGACTACGGTTTATTTCTATACCAAATTCGTATGTTGGAACCTAGTTCCCAGTATGCTGTTAGATTTTGTACCTCTGTGAAGTAATGAGATCATGAGGATGGCACTCTCAGGAACAAGGATACTAAGAGATTCTCATCTCTTTTCTCTGCCGTATGAGGATATAATGAGACTCCAAGAATTGACAGAACTCGCAAGAGGGCCCTTTCCAGAGCTCCACCAAACTGACTCTGGTCTTAGATGTGAAGCTTCTAGAACTGAGAATCTCCTTAGAAGTCACCTAGTCTCTGTTAGTTTTCATACCAACCTGCACAAATGAGCATGCCTATGCTTATTTGTTTTGTTTTTTTCCTTCCGTCAAATAAGTGTAATAGAGACTTTATGGCCTACAAAGACTAAAATACTCTGGCCTTTTCCAGAAAAATAAGTTTGCCAACTCTTGATCTAGCAAGTAAAGAAACAAGCAATTTCTCATTTCATTATCAAGGGAACTTTAACCCAATATTTCAAGTTAAAGTTCCCCAATTGCAACATTGTAACACGTGAATGTTAAATAGTATTTTGGTGTCTAAAAACGCCTTACTGTTGTTGTAAAATGACCTGAAAGTATCACAGTGCTTAAGGGAAAACATTTTGTCTTTGGGTAACAGAGTGTACATGAAACTGAAATCTATTCATAATTTGAGGCTCTAGTTGATGGTCAGCTTTTTCTACAATTGCTGCAGAACCCTATGCTGCTGATAGTCTGTTTCTGTAAGCAAATGAACTATGATTTATTTTTACATTTTTGAAGCATTATTTTTATTCCCAGACTTTAAGCAGGTTGCTCAAGTGTCTACTCTGTTACCTTGTATCTACTGAGAAATCTATCATCTTCCCCCCTTTTTCTTAATTTGATTGCTTTTAAGGTTTTTCTCTCCAGTTTTGAGCAATTTAATTATGCTACCCTTTGGTTTAGGTTCCTAATGAACTGATTCACATGGTTGGAATTAGTTCAACTTCTTGAATTTATTGGTTTACTGTTCTCACTAAATTTGTATGCAGGGTTTGGAGGTTGGGGAGAAAGCTCAGGGGGTAGAGTGCTGTCATACAAGCATAAGGGCCTGAGTTCATATCACCAGAGTTCACATTAAATGCCAGGCATGATGGTGGGCACCATTAGTGCCCACTTTGGGAAGGCAGAGATGAACCCCTGGGACTCCCTGGCTTCTAGCTTGTCTGGCTGAATTAAGGAACTCTAGGTTCAGTGAGAGACCCTGTCTCAAAGAATAGTGTGGAGAATGACTGAAGACGATCCTTCCCTCAGTCCACTTCTGGCTCCCATGTGCACATGCTTGCACATGTACCTGGACACCCATGTGCACCCACACATGCACACTGCACACCTATGCAAAAAAGGTGAACTTTCCATCAGTTCTTTCTTCAAGTAATTTTTCCATCACCCAGAAATTTCTTTTACTTTGTAGATTCCAATTACACATATTGGGCTGTAATAATTGGCTCTGTTTAAAGACAGTTGTTTCCAATTATACATATTTGTTAAGCTGCTTAAAATCCTACATGTCTCTGATGTTCTGTTCATCTACTATTTTTCCTTCTTTGAGTTAATATTTTAGATGGTTTCCACTATTTTTATTTCTATAAAGCCAACAAGATCTTATTTCTACACAAAATGATTTTCACCTAGGGCATTGTAATTTTCATCTTCAAATGGGGGGTTCAGAATGAGTAATGTTTTAAACCTTAAAAAATTCAGTTTGGGTGCTTTTACCTGCTTAATGCTCCATCTAAGTTTTTAAACATATGAACTAGTTATAAAACTATTACAATGCTATTTTCTGGTAATTGTAATGTCTGTCATTTTGCCGTCCATTTCAGTTGCTTTGATTTTTCTGTTCACCATGGACCTATTCTCCTGTTTCTTTACATGTCTGGTAGTTTTTAGTTTGATGACACATAAAATTTGCCTTGTTTGGTGCTTCAAGTTTTTTTCTTTTTCCTTTTTTCCTCATAAAAGATTAAACTCTAGATCCCCTCACTCCTCCTTCCCTTCTAAAGGCCGTCCCCTATGAAGTTGTTGGTATTCACTGTGGACTCATGAAGGCTTCCTTCTATGTGGGGTACTGTGCCTCAGGATATTTCTACCCACTCTGTGGCTCTTACAATCTTTCCATCCCCTCTTCTGCAATGTTGTCTGAGCCACAGTGGACCTGTTAGCAGTCTTATTTAGTGTTGAGTCTTGCTTCATTTTTCTGTTTTTTAAAAAAATCTTGTGTTTTGGTCTAAAATATAGTTTAGTTATGTGGAAATAGCTTGATTTTAAGTTTTGTTTTTAAGATTTGTTAGGTAGGCTTAACGAAATGTTTAGTTTATATTTAAATTGTTCCCTGTTACTGAGTCAAGGTTTCTTAGGACTCATTTAATATCCCATGAGTTTTTCAAGTGTGGATCCTGTAGTTATTTCCAGTGAGTGTCTCCATGTCCTTAGGTAGTTTCCGCACGTGCAGGCAGTGATCATCTCTATATTGGATGGCCCAGGCCCTTGACAGGTCTCTGGAGTACTGTTACTGGACATTCTTTCTTCTCCAGTAATCTTTGGTCTCCTTGTACTCTAACTCTGCCTCTTCAACTCAAGGTTTGTCTGAGCTTTGTCACCCAGCACCAAGGCCCAGAAGCATGTTTCAGGCAGTTAGCCAGAGCATGTGTGTGCTTCTTGCAATAGAGGGTCATTATTTACAGCATTATGTCCAGTGTTTTGAAAACTGTAGCTTAAAATGTTTCATCCAGGTTTTTGTTTAATTAAATCAAGACAGTGTATTTGGTATGTGTTATACATAGTAGCAAGAAGTGACAATTATGATGTTGAGTTTAATGATTTTGTGCTCACATTATTCCAAATAATATACAGAGTTGGACCATATATGTGAGTGGGATAAAAACATGAAGGGAATTGGATGACATTCTTAAAATCTTCATTGATGTCAACTAAATGGTTGGACTTAGTATAGAGGGTAAGACTTGAAACCAAGTCTCAACACATTTCTTATGTGTTTGATTGTGACGATACTCTTAAAATTATGTTAAATTGTTTTGTATTTTCTTCTAGAACCTTCTGATAACTTAAGGGAGATTCTGCAAAATATAGCCAAATTACAAGGCGTATCAAATATGAGAAAGTTAGGCCATCTGAATAACTTTACTAAGGTAAGTGACTTGAAACTATACATCTGAAATTCATTCATGAAAAAGATTTTACTCAGTGGTATTGCTTTTCTCTGATTCTTCTAATGGGTCTTTGATCTCTTTGATTATTAATTTTTGAGGAGGAGTCTTGCTATATTGTCCAGGCTAGTCTCAAACCTCTGGGCTCATGCAATCCTATTGGCTTGGCCTTCTGAGTAGGTGGAACTGTAGGTACACCTCACCATGCCTGGCTGCCACGGGTTTTTACATTTTAAAATGCATGTAACTTATAGATATATATTCTTGTAGAAAATTTGATAGGCTCAGCAAAAAAAATAGGTCACTAAAAGCCCATAATACAGTCTTTTATTTGCATATTTATCATGATAACATGTTGATATGCTAGTACTATATTTTATAGACATAAACATAAGTCTAAAATTTTTCTTTCCCTTTTAAAAATATTCGTTTATGTATTTAATTGAGAGAGAAAGAGAGAATGAGAGTCCGCACGCCAGAACCTTTAGCCGCTACAAACAGACTCCATACAGTGGACTACTTAATGTATCTGGCTTTATGTGTGTGCTGGGGAATCAAACCCAGACTGCCAGGCTTTATAAGCAGTCTCCTTTAACTATTGAGCCATCTCTCCAGTCCCCCATTCTCTTTCTCCTATAGTTATTCTATTCCTACTCTCTGCATCTAAATGAGAGCCCAAGAGGACTTGTGGGGGCTCTGGATCCAAGTCCACATCACCTGGCTCCAATTAGGAATAGTTGTGAGCACTGTAAAAAGAAATAAGTGAACTTAATTTTAATATATTCATAAATCTGCTAAATCTAATATTACCTATTGATGTAATTAGAATAACACATTAAATGTTATTAACTTCTCATACTAAATCTTTTAAAACCAAGTGTATATTTACATGGATGGATTTGTATTACCACATTCCAGTGTCCATAGCCATTGCTTACATTACACATTGCAGAGATGGACATTTCAGGAATAGGATTGTTTAAACCTTCATTTCTAGAATGTCTCCTTTCCTTTCTCTGTCCAGTCCAGACTTTCTTGAGTGAGGGTCGGTGTCTTTCTTCCCTGTCTCATTCCTCCTCCTTTTACTGTTTTTCTCTGAACATCTCTCGGTTTTTTGATATGTATTTTTTTTCCATTTGGCCTATGCTTCTGGATTTGTTCTCACATTCTCCTTCTCTTCCCTTTGTCCTCAACCTCTTTACTACTTCATCCCTTTCAGCTCCTGTCTCCTCTTCATAGTCCCTATCCCTGTTCTTTCATCACCATGTCCCTGAGTCTTCCTTCCTTTCTGGTTCCTCTCTTTCCCATCCTACACTGTACCACTGGACACTATGCACTGGTTTCTGGAATGAAGGCCTTAGACTTTGTGTGTTCTGTAATTTTTAAACTATAACATATATATAATTAATTTCCCCTGATCTTGATTCCAGCTTATCCACAGCTTCTTGCTTTGTTATCTGCCGTCCTCTATGAGTTTGAAAACTAGGTAGTAAATCTTAGTAAAATTTGTCAACAGTAGGAGGGACCAAGCCCTGAGTTAGGGTCTGAGCTATCCCATAAATGAATCACATTTATTTTGGCTGCTTAGTGATATAATAGGAAAAGCAAGAAGCTTTGAATTACAGGGATGGAGATTTATAGCCTGATTCTGACTAGCAAGACAATCTTGGGGTGTCCTGCGCTTCATGTGTGGTGTTAAGTCCAATATTTAGAAATCTATGTGTTCACTTCCTTGCTGAGTAAAATTAAGAAATTCTCAAAAATTCTCAAGAAAAACTTTATAGGGTTAAGATTTTTTTAAAATTTATTATTTGTTTGCAAACAGAGAAAGGAGAGAGAGAAAAAAAAAAGAAAGAAAGAAAGAAGAAAGAAAGAAAGAAAGAAAGAAAGAAAGAAAGAAAGAAAAAGAATTGTGATGCCAGGGCCTCTTGCACCTGTAAACAGACTCCAGATACAGGCACCACTTTGTGCATATGGCTTTATGTGGGTATAGAGAAATCTGACCCAGGCTATCAGGCTTTGCAGGCAAGCACCTTTAAAACCACCAAGCCATCTCTCCAGCCCTAGACTTTTTTTTTAAGAAACAATACCATTTGGAAACACTTGTTGGTTTCCTCCAGGACACGTACATGATATATGTATATGCACTGAATTTTAGGGCTTTTTTTTTAGTTACTATCTCTTTAAACTGAGTTTCTCAGGCATAAGAAGTATGCTGTATTTTTCTACTCTCTTCTCTCTACCCTAAAGCCTGACCCATAGTTGTATTGTGCTAATTCAAGAAGATTTTGCATTTTATGTATGACTTTTGTTTTCACTATCAGTTATTTTACTCTTTAGTATAATTGTTGCTGTTAAGTTACCTGGTCAACAAGTGGTGCTAAAATGGATAGGCTGAGCTTCATCTCTGAAACCTCTTTGTTAAGGCATGGTGAGAGGGAGCTGGTGATGCGACCCTTCTCTCATGTGAATGTCACATACCATGTTTGCCTTCTGACATCATCTACTAGATACAGCAGTGTGTAGAGCAGACTGCTGATGAATCTAATCTGTCTTCTATTTTTAAAACTGACAACATGCTCATAATCTAAAGACCTACTTTCTAAAGATAAAATATTTCATTCTGAATCTTCTCTTTACCTATTTCTATAATAAAAGCTCCAAAGATACCATTATTTTGTTCTTTTTATAGATTTAAAATTTTAAAAGAGAGGTATAAGATAATTATAAAATGTTAAAATGATATACATTTTAAAGTAAAAATCATTCTTCACATGCCCTTCCTGCTCCAAAAAAGTCCACCCTTTTCCACAGGTTAAATACTCATCCTTTTCTCGTATGACTAAATATAATGTGTAGATGTGTGTGTGATTGAGTTAGAAGTAAATGAACTCAAATTTTCAAATATATTTAACATATATCAATACAAAGTATTTTTAGATGAGAATATGACAGTTGTTTTGTATATATGCCAGTCTATGTGTATATTGAGTTGCAGCTTGCATTTTTCCACATTGCAGTATATTGTAGAATGTTTTCCCTTCATATATACCTATAATCAGTCTGTTCTTCATAGTTTGTGTGGCGTAGTATGATGTGTATGTGTGTGTAAATTGTCTTCTAAGGGGTTTACCTGGGCACTGAGGAATCGAACCTGGGCCATCAGGTTAACTACTGAGCCATCTCTCCAGCCCCTATTTCTAATGATATTAATGCTTTATTTTTTTTAATTTTTTTAGAAAAATTATATGAAAGAGGGAGGGAGGGAGGGAGAATGGGTACACCAGGGCCTCCTGCCACTGTAAACACACACCAAATGTATGTGCCACTTTGTGTATCATCTGGCTTTACATGGGTACTGGGCAATTGAACCTGGGCCATCAGGCTTTGCAAATAAGTGCCTTTAACCACTGAATCATCCTTCCAGCCCCAATTGTAGCTTTCTTATGTGGTATGTGTGTGTGTGTACTTGTGTAACTGCCATCTCTATTAGCAATTATATTTTTTCATTTCTCAGTTCTTGTTTTCTTTTATGTTGGCTTCATTATCAGATGTTTTCATATGATTAAGGTTTGTTGTCTTACAAATTTCAGACTTAAAAGAGCAAGGGTTGCCCTTTCATAGCATATTGTATATAAAGTCTGATCTTATTTCCTATTATAAAAATACATGGAGAGAGATGGCTCAGCAGTTAAGGCACTTGCCTGCAAAGCCTAATAACCCAGGTTCAATTCCCCAGTACCAATGTAAAGCCAGATGCACAAGGTGGTATCTGGAGTTCATTTGTAGTGGCCTGATGTACCCACTCCCCCCATTTTTTTTAAAAATACATGGTAAGGAGAAGGCTAGCCCCAGTGAGGAATGTGGTATATAGAATTTGTCATTTTAGGTGACTGTTAAGATAATTTTTATATTTTAATGTCTAATTTCTAAATGTAATCAATAATTCATTCCTAATATTTAATAACTAGCCTTATATGTTAGAATAGGCAGAATTATATTTTAATGACTTATATTAATATAGACGACAAAATATTACCAGTAATGGATAAGACAGTAGTGAAGAAATAGCTACCTAATTGTTGGTGATTTAGGAATTCACTGAGTTATAGAGGCATGGTAAGATGCCCATTGGTTACACTGACAGACTCAGTGTTCTGCCATTGCTTTCTGTGGAGAGAAAGAGTTCAAGGGTTTGATTGCACTTTATGATTTGGGTCTTTAATTAGGAGAGAACTAGTCACCACAAAAATTTTGTGTTAATGATTCTTACTCCTTATGTTTTGAAACACATAGTGAAATTTTATGGGTCAACTATGAAAGCGTATTTATTTTATAACTTGAATTTGGAATTCTAATGCTATCTTTTCTAATTTTTTATTCCCACTGTATGATTTTTTATTTATACTTAATCTTAGTGTATGCTTAGGATAATTCTAATTCAAAATACACATTTTCATTTAAGACTAATTAGGGACCATTTTTATGATCCTGCAGCAACCTGACAGCACTTAACTGTCACAGAAAGCACAGCCTTTCCATCTCCCACTGTCCCTAGAACATAGTCACTGAGCACGGCAAATGGACTGTTTCTATCATGAGTTTTTACTTTGCCTTATGAGTTTTCAGTTTCCAACTATTTCACCACTTTTCTCTTTCTCCCTCTCTCTAGGTTGACCTGAAATTCTCTCTGTAGCCCAAGCTGGCCTCGATCTCATGGTGATCCTCCTTATCTCAGCCTCTCAAGTACTAGGATTGAAGGCATGCACCACCACACCTGTCTGTTTCAATACTTTCCTCAGAAACGTTTTTCACAGTGCAAAGACATTTGTGTTACATAGGAAATAATATTCTTCATTATATTCTAAACAGGACTCTTTTTTTCCAAATTTTGTGCGCATGTGTGTGTATTTGGGATCATAAACTTTGATTTTTTTTTAACCTTTTAATCAAAGCTGCTAACTCTAGCAAATGTTACATAATGAACAGCCTTATGTTTTTGTTATCTGAGAATGTGTATCGTTTGAAAGTTACAGTTTTCTTCAAGGGCAGCTGGAAAGTGATAAAGACAATACAGGAAATAAGAACCAAGTACCTCACATGGGGAGAAACCAACCATCACTAGATCAAGACTTCCTGTAATGTACTTCTAAGATTTTAAAGCATTGTATTTTATCAACATACATTAATATTGTACCACAAGAATAGCTCTATTGCTTTTTTAAAAATTGAACTAATGTGTATAACTCATATCTAGGAAAGTAATTTTTTCATTTCAAATGCACAGTACTTTATGTTGATGTACGAAGGATTTATTTTATAATTTGTCTTTCTAGGTGACTGTTAGGGTGACCTACATTTTAAAGACTAGCAATTTCTAAATATAGATAATTTGTTCTTAAATGTTCATAATATTTTATATGTTCTAAGATCTATTTTTCTATAAAGGATATATACTTAAATACATGCAAAGTTAAAGTAATCATAATCGTTTGATAAGAATCCTTTTAAAAATAATTGTTTCATATCTTTTTTTCTCATCCATCTGTGTATATCCGTGTGTCTATGGCAGTAAACGGTGGCAAGGCTAAAAAAGCATCAACTTGAAATATCTGGGAAATCTCAAGTACATGTTTTTGGTAGTTTTTAACTCTTTGAAATGGGCAATTTTTACATGTTTTTTTTGTTGTAAATTAGATGTCCTGGAAAAAAATAATGGCTGAATTAATCTCATTTTGTGTCTATCATTGTCATGTGCAGCTCTTCCTACTTTTGATTCCTCCCACTCTACAGGCAAGAGCAATGGCACATTATAATGTTCAGTTGTCGTTTTCTTTCTCCTTCCTCCTCTGCTCACTGTGCAAAAGAATTTCAGTTTAGAGTTGTAGTAATATCACAGTGCTGTGGGCTATGGGTGTAGACTGATTGGCCTGATTTATGCCCTGTGAAATGACATTAATGTCTCTTAACTTTGGTTGTCTTCATTTACAAAAGTAGAACTTCTTCCTTGGGTTAGGAAGATTAACAATCAGTGTCTAACTCCTGTCATTATGTGTGGATACTAAGTGTACAATTACAACTTTCCTAGATTGTAGTGATGTGTTCATTATGAGTGTTCTGTGCTTGTAACTCCTTTTATTATGTGTACATATGACAGGCACATGCAGACAGAAACAGAAATGACTTCTTGTTTTAATCAGCTTCCTGTCACTGTGAAGTGCCTTAGATCACTTGCTGAGAAAAAAGGTTTATTTTATTTTGGCTCTCAGTTTTGGAGGCTTCCACCTTGGATTGATTGCCCTTTTGGGGGGCTTGTAGCAAGGCACCATGGTAGGAAACTTCAGGGGAGCATAAACTACTTAAATTATCTGCCAGAGAACACAAGAGACAGGACTGGTGCTTACCCTTTGAGGTTATACCATCACCAACCTGAGACTTCTTACTAGACCCTCAGGTTAGGACCAAGCCTTTAGTACATGGGTCTTTGGAGCACATGTGACTCCACTTTCCTTCTTGTTAAAAATTTTATTGATTGATTGATTGAGAGAGAGAGAGGAGACAGAGGCATAAAGAGGCAGACAGAGAAAGAGTGATTATGGACATGCCAGGGCCTCCTGCCACTGCAAACAAACTCCAAGACACATTGCAACTTTTTGCATCTGGCTTTACGGGGCTACTGGGGAATTGAACCCAGGCCATCAGCTTTTGCAAGCAAGTGCCTTTAACTGCCAAACCATCTCTTCAGCCCCAAAATATGTGAAAGTGATAAGATCTTGATGTGTGTATCTTGCAGGCCTGTAATTGTCCTTGTTCAGGAGGTTGAGGCAGAAGTGGTGTATGTTCAGGGCCAGCTTGGATCCTGTCTTAGGCAGGTTTTAGTGGGCTGGGGATATAGTTTAATGGTAGAGTACTTGCTCAACACGTATGAGGCTCTAGGTTCAATCCCCACTACTGAAATAAGAAAGAAAGAAAGAAAGAAAGAAAGAAAGAAAGAAAGAAAGAAAGAAAGATGCATTGTCTATTTTTGAAAAAGGTGTATCTTTAAGATACATTATCTTTTAAACCATGACATTTGTAGAAATAGATTCTATGTTAAGCAAAATAAGCCAGATGATAGATATGAAGCACTATGCTTTAATGGCAAATTATGTATTTTTCAGACATTTGATATTAAAGAAAAAGTCTTATTTCCAGCCTAAAAATCGTGAGTGTAAATATTTATAACTCACAATATATACATGGGCGTGTTTTTTTTTTCTAACAGCTTCTTTGTGATATTGGCCATAGTGAAGAAAAACTGGGCTTTAACTATGAAGATATCATCATTTGGTAAGTGTAACTCAGTCCTTTACCCAACCCTTCTGAGTCTAGTAATTTCCTTTGTAATAATTTTAAATTTGAGTTTGTATAATGTAAGGCCTCATTTTGATTTTGTAGAAATAGTTTTTTGGGTACTTGAGAAATTCAGGAACTTTAAATGGTCTTGCTATTTTGTGAATCTTAAAAATTTTGTGATTACCAGTTAAGAAGAACTGAAGCTAATGTTCAAAAATACCTGACTTATAACAATTAAACTTGAAATTTGCAAACTGGATGTCTCATATTCTTCCCAGGAAAATAGGAACTAATAAATCTAGGTGTTACATATGAAAAGGTATACCTATGACAATGGTATTATTGCAGTATACTACAGATACATAGTAATAGCTTCCTAACCATCTTTCTGTTGCCCTCAGGAGTGAACATTATTACAGTGGTCTCTGGGCTACGTCTGTTCTAACCCATTTTGTTACTGGTTTAAACCAGTGATTCTTTGGTAGGCATGGAAGCAGGTAAAGGAAGTGGATTGTTAGGGATACGGAATAGGTAGGAGGATAGCTATGAGGTCAAGGCCACTCCAAGACTACATAGTGAATTCCAGGTCAGCCTGGGCCAGAGCAAGACTCTACCTTGAAAAAAAAAAAAGAATATTGTTTGGAGAAGGCACATTTCCCACTGCTTTTATAAGTAAACTACAGAAGATGAGTAGGACTCTGTATCGTTGCTTTGGTTGCTGAGAATGTATGTGAAGCGCTTCATTCTGGAGTGTTTTCGATACCTGGGAAAAGCAGGGGAAAGACCTCCACATAGCTACAAGTTTCCATATCTTGGCTGAGGATGATTAAAGTGCCCCAATTCCCACACTTTGTTAGTGTCATTGTGGTGGTCAGAAGTTTGAAGTTTGGGATTTTTAGATGAGGGTGGTCTTTGGAAGTATTCCCAATTTCAGTAAACCCCAGATCTGAACCGCTTCTCATCCATCACAAGCTTCACATGAAGGGTAGGTGCCCTATACTGTGATTTTTCTGGGTCTCTGAAACTCATACAATGAAAGTTTTTGTTTGTTTTCATACAGTTTGCGGCTAGCTTTATTGAATGAAGCAAAAGAAGTACGAGCAGCAGGGCTACGAGCGCTGCGATATCTCATTCAAGACTCCAGTATTTTGCAGAAGGTGCTAAAATTGAAAGTGGACTATTTAATAGCTAGGTAATTTCCTAGAGTTATTTATGCTTCATGTTTTTCAAATATTGTATCTACTTTTACTTCGCTTACTAAAAGTGTGTAGATTTTTTTTAAGTGTAAAGCTTGTTAATATTTACAAACATGCACCCAAGGAAGACTTGGGATAGTTTTAGCACACCGGGAAAGCTCTATTATACCTTCAACCGTAGCAAATAGTCTTACTTTTCTTATTGTAGATTAGTTTTCCTCTTCTTGAGCATCATGTTGAAAGTATACACAACAACTTATTATTTTCTATGGAGGCAAGCGCCTTAACCACTGAGCCATCTCTCCAGCCCCTCATTTTTTTCTAGAAGGTTCTCCCATGTTCGTATTTTGTTTTTGTTTTTTTCTCTTTTGGCCAAATAGTATTTCATTTTATGTTTAGACTACATTTTAAACTGTTCACTTTGTGGCTGTTTTCAGTGTTTAGCAATTCTGAATAAAGCATTCCTCAATATTGTCATACGTGTGTTGGTAGACATGAATACTCATTTCTTTTAGGTTGGAATTACTGGGACATATGGTCTGCATGTATACCTTAGTAGATAGTGCTCTGTAACTTTCCAGTGGCTGCACTGGTTTACACTAATGCCAGCAGTAAACAAGCCTTCCCATCTCTCCATAGCAACATTTGAGTTTCTCAGTGTTCACTTAGGAACTGTGTGTGGTTCTCATTGTGGATTCTCACTTTGGTTTTAGTTTGTATTTTCTTGGTGAGGATTTTTTGTTTTTGTGTGTTTGCTTTATTTTTTGATTACAGTAGAGTCTGTAGTCTAGGATGTCACTGTGTAGACCAACTGGCCTTGAACTCATAGTGATTAGCCTGCTTTAGCTTCCTAACTGCAAATCTACATCTTTTTTTTTTTTTTTTTTCAAGGTAAAGTCTCATTCTAGCCTAGGCTGACCTGGAATTCACTATGTAATCTCAGGGTGGCCTTGAACTCATGGTGATCCTCCTACCTCTGCCTCCCGAGTGCTGGGATTAAAGGTGTGCGCCACCACGCCCGACAAATCGACATCTTTATAACAGTACTTTATTGACAACCTTATTTCTTTTACTTTCTTTCATTTTTTATTGTCCATAATGAGTTACATTATTTAATGGGCAAATAATGAGTTGTTATCCCCAGTTCCCCAATGCCCCTCTTCCCCATCCCCACTCAGCTGGATATCCTCCTCCATGGGCAGTCTGGATCAGTCCTTGGGGCAGGGGAGCATGGATAGTTTAGGAGTCAGCCCGGTTTCGCTGGCCCTAGTATTGGACAGCCTTATTTCTTTTAACAAAATTTTGTAGTTTTCTCAGCTGAGATCTTGTACTGTTTTATTTTGATTTTTTTTGTTGTTGTTGTTTTTTTGGTTTTTCGAGGTAGGGTCTTGCTCTAGTCCAGGCTGCCCTGGAATTCACTATGTAGTCTCAGGGTGGCCTTGAACTCATGGCAATCCTCCTACCTCTGCCTCCCGAGTGCTGGGATTAAAGGCATGAGCTACCACGCCCGGCTTTTTGATTTGTTTTTGAGACAGAATCTCGACAAGTATTCCAGGCTGGCTTCAAACTTAGATTTCTCCTGCCTCAGCCACCTGAGCTCTAGGGTTACAGGCATGCATTACCACACTTGACTTAGATTATGTTAAGT